>CAJVQA010002708.1:0-21282 GCA_910591915.1 Cetraspora pellucida | reverse complement strand
TTAAAGTGGTTCACTCACATGGGGAACCTTTGACCTTGTACTAAACCTTCCAGAATCTTCTGTATCACATTCTTACAACTAACCTAATATCACTATGGCCGAGACTAACACTGGTAGTCAGGGCATACTATTAAACCGCTATGCCCTTATAGAGTTCACCCCAATCCTGGTACTGACTTCACAACATATCCCTACTACTTTGATATTCAATTCAAGTTCTACCAAGCTTCTAAACCAGATAGCCCAGAAAGGCAGGTCATAACTATACACCTTTGGTTTACATATTTGCCGACATGTAACCTTTTCCTCTATAAATATTATTTTATAATAACAAATTATTATAGTGATTTTATATAATTAGCTAATTAAAATTAAGTATATAACTATATAATAAGTTGATTACTATTAACTAACTAAAATTATTTACAAATTTTTTAAATTTTATAATAAAAAATAAAAAATAAATTTTACTAACTTTAAATATAATTGGCTATTATATAGAATTGCTATAGTAATAAGTTGTTATTTATAATTTTATTTAAAGATTAATAAAGAATATTTTTTTAAAAAAATAAATAAATAAAGTATGACGATCTAGTAAAGTGGTCAGGTTGTCAACCTTCCAAGTGTTAGGTTGGGTGTTTAAATTCTATTGATAATAAAAATTTAGATAATCAATTATGTAATATTCATATTATAGCAACTGTTACTAATGATTAGGTTAGGATATTTGTAATGGCAGTCACACCAGCATGACTGGCAGGTCATGGCATATTCATGTAACAGTCATGTGACATTGTCCTTTAGGACAAGATCTGTAGTTATACAAAAGAATGCAAACTAGCAATCAGACAGTGTGAACACTAGATAAGTCCTTGTAATTATATAAATTTATTAAAATTAGATAACAAGAAGTTTATTTGGAAAGACCCAAGTAGAAAGATAGCTGAATCTTTAACAGCCTTACTGTAAAGGCTAGTCTAGGGAAAAAAATACCAAGGTTATAATACCTAGTTGTAGTAGCCAGACAGGCAAGAACCTCCAGATTGAGAGTCTTGGAGGTACTATTAACTAGGCTGTCAGAATGAACTAAAAAAAAAGAATATTAGGCTGACCTAATATACCGATAGACTGATCATAGTTCTACATAGACTATCTGGATTGGAAGTTTGGTAAAAAGGCAGGTAAAAAGACAGAGGCATACTAAAGTACTGAGGTTATGCTGTAAAGTAGATGCTAGAGTCTAAGTAAACTTTACATGAGCATAGCAGTTTAATGGTTAAGTCCTAACTGCAAGTATTAGTTCTGCTATAGCAATATCTAGATTAGCTGTAAAAATAAGTACAGAAGGCTCTGGAAGGTTTATCTTAAGAATAAAATAGTTTTAAGATTGAGATGATGATCTGGGCATCAGATATAACTTAATGAAGTTAACAGATTTGCAGGTTCAGAGGGTTTAAAGTAGAATATCTAAGCAGAGGTGTTAGATATGACAATTGGTAAGAAACTTTCAGATGAACTCCTTAAATAGGTAATATAGAAAAGTTATACATATAGCCAATTGTATGCTCTTCTTGTAGTGGTTTACTGAACCATATTTATCATTATTAAATAAAGTCAAAAAACCCAAAAGGTCACCTTAACACCAAAAAAAATAAAAAATAAAAAATAAATAAATAAAAATAATTTTAAAAAAATAAATAAAAGAGAATATAAATAAAAGATATAAAATAATTAAAACAAATCAAAGATCTGCAAGTCAATAGCAAAGCAGTTATGCTTCCAGATTATCAATTACAAGATTGCTAGTTCAAGTCAAATAGGAGACAAAAACTGAGTTAGAACTATGATTGTTGTTTAATTATATCTAATAGTACATTATGAAAATAGGAAGATTTTTGGTACTCAGATCTTCAAATAGCAACAGATCTAGCATAAGAAGGCCTTGATGATTAGGAGGTTGAGAATAATAATAGAACAAAGAAATCACCAATTAGAAATAATTTTATTAAAATTTTGAAATAATAAGAACACAAAATCAATATATAGATAATATTGTAAAAATGTATATAAATAAATATAAAATGTAAAATATAAGTAGGATCCTAATAGAAGGTCCCATGAACTTGAAAAAATTTGAACTAATAAAATAGCTGCTAGCTGTGACCCACTAGTGATTATGCAGCAGAAAAAAAAAAAAAAACATATCAAAAATAAAAAATTATTAGTTCGTTGTATAAACTATACAAAAAAATAGTTTTTAACAAATTTATAATACAAAATAAAAGAGATGTAATGATCTAGTGAAGTAGATAGGTTGTCAACTTCCAAGTAGTAGGTCTAGAGTTCAAATTCTAGTAATAGCAAAAATTTGCAATTCTTTTTGTATTATAGTTAACTGTTTTTTATAATTGGTTAGGATTAGATATCTGTAATCTGTATTATACCAACATAACTAAAAGGTCTAGACATTTGTACAATGTTGTATAAAGAAACATAAACCAGTACCAAGTAGTGTAAACCTAAGATAAGTTTTTAGATTATGTAAATTACAAGAACCAGGTAGGAAAACAGAAGTCTACTTAGAAAATCTAAATAGAGAGATAATCTAAACTTTCAACAATGCTACTATAAAGACTAGACCTATAAAATAAAACTAAAATTTGTAAAACTAGGCAAATATGCTGGTCTTTGGGAAGGGACCAAATAAACCAATCAGGCTACTGGAATTTTCAGATTTTAGAAAAAAAGAATATATTTCAGAAAACATATAAACCAAAAGTATAGTTATAATCTACCTTTCTGAACTATCTGAGTTGGCAGCTTGATAAAACTTGAATTAAATATCAAAGTAATAGAGATATATTATAAAGTTAGTATCAGGATTGGAGTAAACTTTATAAGAGCATAGCAGTTTAATAGTATGCTCTAACTGCCAGTATTGGTCTTGACTATAGCAATATCAGATTAGCTATAAGAATAAGATATAGAAGATTCTAAAAGGTTTAATACAAGGTTAAAGGTTTATTATATAAGTAAACTGTTTTAAAACTTAGTAGTTATAGCATATTTTTATTAACATTAACTAGAGTTATTAGTAGACAAAAGTAGATAAATGAATACAAAAACTAAAGTAAAAGAAATTTATTTGAAAAGACCTGAATAGAGAAGTAGCTGAATCTTTGATGGCTCTACTGTAAAGGCTAATCTGAAAAAACAGATACCAAGATCATAGTACCTGGTCATAATAGCCAGACAAGCAAGAACCTTTAGATTGAAAGTTTCAAAGATGCTACCAACCAGGCCACTAGAACAAACTGAAAAAAAAGGATATCAGGCTAACCTGATATACTGATGAACTGATCATAGTCCTATATGAGTTATCTGAATTGGAAGTTTGATAAAAAGACAAGTAAAAAGGCAGAAGTATACTAAAGTACTGAAGTTATACTGTAAAATAGATGCTAGGTTTTAAGCAAACTCTATAAAGACATAGTGGTTTAATAGTTAAGCCCTAATCACAAGTGTTAGTTCTGCTATAGTAATATCTAGATTAGCTGTAAAAATAAGTACAGAAGGCTTTGAAAGATTTACATTAAAAATAAAATAGTTTTAAGGTTAAGACAATGATCTAAGCATCAAGTATAACCCAGTGAAGTTAACAGATTTGCAGATTCAGAAGGTTTAAAGTAGAATATTTAAGCAGAGATATTAGGTATAGCAAATAGTGAAAAACCTTTAAACAGACTTCTTAAATAGGTAATATAGAAAAGTTACACATATAGCCAATTGTATACTCTTCCTGTAATAGTTTACTGAACCACATTTATTATTATTAAATAAAGTCAAAAAATCCAAGAAGTCATCTTAACACCAAAAAAAAAATTTAATAATAGAACTATACCTGCAAACTAATTATAAATCTTGTCTATCTGTTATAGCAATGCTGTAAAAATAGATACAGAAGTCTCTAGAAGGTTTATCTCAAAGATAAAATAGTCATAAGGTTGAAATAATAATCTGAACATCTGAGTATAACTTAGTAATGTTAACACAGATTTAGAGGATTTAAAGTAGAATATCTAAGCAGAGATGTTAGATATAGCAATTGATAAAGAATCTTTAAATGAACTTCTTAAATAGGTAATATAGAAAAGTTATATATATAGTCAGTTATATGCTTTTCTGTAATAGTTTATTGAATTATATTATTAAAAAAGTTATTAACAAAAAGTTAAAAGACCAAAAAAGTTACTTTAACACCAAAAAAAAATAAATCATGTTTATTAAACTTTTTATATATACAATTTTTTTTGTATTACAAAACATCTTTTAAGCTAAACTTATTCAAAATCCTAAACTTTATCAATACTTCTAAAACTATTTTATTCTTAACAGAAAACTTATTACAATTTTTTATATTTTATATATAGATAATTTAGTTTCACTATTTTTATAAAGTTTATTAAAACTCTGTTACTTATTTTTTTTAATATCTTTTTTACTAATTTTTTTATTCAAAACTGATAAGACTTTTTAAACTACTAATTTAGATAATTAATAAACTTGTAACTAAATTTTTAATATATATTTAAATATTTTTTTTCTAATAAGTTCTAATAATCTGATTAATAATATATTTCTATATATATATTTGTTATTTAGTTTATCTATTTATTTCTTTAAAGTTGTTTGTAAACTTTTATTAATTTAATTATAATATTAAAAGTTCATGATATCTTTTTATTTAAACTTTTTCAAGTAAAATTCTGTCTTTTTAGTTTTTTATTTTTCTATATTTGATAAATTTATACTAAAATCTTCTGCAATACTAGTAAATATATATATTTTTTTTTTTAAATATTAAGGTAAGTACTTGTGATCCAGGATTTTATTGATAATATATTTGGCTAATAATTGCTTTACAACTACAAGGGGCAATCATAGAGAGAGTGTACAACTAGCCACTCATATAACTTTAGTTATTGTCTAATTTAAGTAGTCTGCCTGAAGGTTCTACACTAGCTGCCATACTTGGAACCCACTTGTAGGTTCCCTATTTAACCACTCTGTTTTCATATCCACCTATCTACCTCTGCCTACCAATGACCCTAGCCAATGCTAGTAAAAATATGCCATGGTTACTAAGACTTTAAAGCAGTTCTTTGGAACCTTTGACCTTGTACTAAACTTTTCAGAATCTTCTGTATTTCATTCTTACAGTTGACCTGGTATCACTATGGCCAAGACCAACACTGGTGATTAGGGCATATCATTAAATCACTATGCCCTTGTAGAGTTCACTCCAACCCCAGTACTTACTTCATAATATATCCTTACTACTTTGGTATTCAATTCAAGTTCTACCAAACTGCCATTCCAAATAGCCCAGAAAGGTAGGGCAAGATCATACCTCTGGTTTACATATTTGTTAGCATGTATCCTTTTTCTCTAGAATCTGGAAATTCTAATGGCCTGGTTGGTTCATCCAGTTCCTCCTCAAAGACTGGCACATTTGCCTGGTTTCACAAGTTCTAGCTCCATTTCTTAAGTCTAGTCTTTACAGTAGCACCATCGAAAGCTCAGGTTACCTCTTTACTTAGATCTTTCAAGTAGGCTTTCATCTTTCTTCTATTGGTTTCTATAATTTACATGGCTACAAGAACTTATTGTAGATTTGCACCACTCAGTACCAGTTTGCATTTTTTCATGTAACTACAAACCTTGTCCCAAAGGACAATGTCATGTGACTGTTACACAAATGCCATGTGACCTGCCAGTTATACTGATATGACATAGATTACAGATGTCTTATCCCAACTAATTGCGAGATACAGTTAACCATAACACAGAAAGGATTTTCAAATTTTTCATCGATACTGGGATTTGAACTCTGAACCTGCCACTTAGGGGTTGACAACCTAACCACTTCACTAGGTTGCCACATCTCTTTAGTAAATATTTTTTATATTTATATAATAATAATAATGATTTGTAAATTAAAATTATTCAAAAAAATTACTCTTCTTACTAATTACTTAAATACAAATTTGGTAAAAAGCAAAAACCAAGTTTACACAAAAATGGCTATCTAAACTACTCTGGCAAATCTAAGTAAAAAAGAAGAGCATTCAGAAAAGATATAGAATAAAAAAGCAGTTAAAAATAAATTAATTAACAAGAAAGAAGCAAGGAAAACTAAAAATTTTCAAAAAAAATACTTAAAAAACAAAAATTTTAAGGAATTGGCATTAATCCTATTTTACAAATCTGTTTTAATTATGAGAACATAAACAAACAAGCAAATCAGTTATATATAAATCAAGCAAAACATATATGTACATAACTCAAATTAGAAATATAAATATATTAGAAAGATGTGGTAACAGCTTAATAACAATATATATCAAAAGAGCATACTAGGCTATTAACAGTATGCACAATAGGATGTTTCTTAAACAAGCAAGTAAAATATATATAATATCTGATAGAGAAGACAAAATTGTTGTCATACTAACAGAACAGAATTCAGATAAGATTGTACTATTGAGATTAACAAGAGAGTTAATAGAAAGAGCAAAAAAAAGCAGTTAAAAAAGAAGTTAAGCATAGTAAAGCAAAGTTACTATGCAATAATAATAAAACCTACCTTAGAACAAACATATAACAAATTAAAAGAGCAATATCAAACAACAAAAATAGAAGTAATTTAAGAAATTAGACAAGAAACAGTAACAAAAATAAATATAAAAAAGGGCAAACAATATAAAAAAAAAATACAAAAAACTAGCATAGCAATTTAACAAAAAGAAATTGTAGAGATAAGTTTTAGTAATAGGAATAGTAAAACAGAAACAATTCAATTTTTGCAAAATCAGAAAGAAATAAAAGGGCATAAGCAAAAAAATGCAGTTGCAAATAGAAAAGAATTAAAATACAATATGACAATAGAAAAAACAGAAGATCAATATAAAATAAAACAAGAAATTGAAAAAGAAATTGATATAGTAGAAGAACCACTAAAGAAGAGTATGTTAATGCCAAGCAAAAGAAACTGCAACTAATATAACAGCCTACTTGCAAATATATTAGCACACAATGTGTCAGAAGAAACAAATAAAAAACAAATTAAATTTATTAAATAGACATTAAAAGACAATAAACATATTAAAGACATTAAAAAAGTTATCAAAAAAGAAAACTTATAGATAAAAGTAAACTTTGACTATAAACATAGCAGAAATAAAGCAATACAAAGAATTAGTAAAAAAGAGAATGACTGGTACAAAATAATACCAAAGGAAAAAAAAAAAAAAAAAAAAATATAAAAAACTTAACAAAAAAAAGCAACAAAAAAGAAGTAATATGCCAAGAATTGAAAAAAAGAAGCAGAAATAAGAAGAAAACAAGGCAAAGATATATAAAGATCAAAGCAAAGCAAATAAGAATTATAAAAACAAAATCCATTTAATAATATAAATCCTGCTAACAAATATAAACAAAAAAGAGCTAGAATATATCTGTAGAAGATTCAAAAAAGCTTATATAATAGAAATTAAAAGATTTAAATACAAAGTCTTAGCAGTAGTTTAAATAGAAAAAACAAGTAAAAGAGGTATTTCATAATCATACCAGTTAATAACAATAAACTAGCATGAGTAATAATAGAAAAAAAAGACTACAAAACAAAAAAAAACTAGAGGAAATATACAGCAAAGTTAACAGAGTTATTTGAAAATGTCTTAGAAGTTTTACTTTTATGATGTTTAAAAAGTAAAGAAGTGAAGTTAGTTTATATTTCACCAAACAGAAATGAAAACCAGAAGAGGACAGTCATAGTTATGTTTGTGACTAAAGAAGATATAAAGACAGCTTAGTTAAAACCAATTATGATTAATAACTTTTGATTATATTGGGTAAATGAAAAAAAAAACAAAAAAAAGAAAAAGAATAATAGGCAAAAGAAAAAGAAGTTGAAACAGATTTAGTCAAATCTCAGATATAAAAAATAACAGAAACAGAGAGTAAAAACAAAAAAATAAAACATATATAAACAAAGTTTGAAAAAGAAAAGATCTAAAAACTATGAATTAAAAATAAAAAAAAAAGAAATAATAAGCAAAAGAAAAATATATATGTAGAAGACATGTTAGGTTGAATCTGAGAAAGATTGAAAAAATTAGAAGAGGCAAGAGAAATAACAGAGGAAGGTTTTGCCAATTGCTTCTGAAGTTGCCATAGTTGAAGCAATAAAAATAGACAAGAAGCTTGAAGAATTTCTGTAAAAAAAAAAAAAATATTTGAAAAAAGAACAGTACCTCTTTGTCTAGAAAAAAAAAAGAGCAGAAAAAAAAAGAAAAAAGAAAAACATATAAAAACAAAATGAAATAAATTAAAAAAAAAATTGAAAAAATGAAAAAAAAAGATAAAGATAGCATGTTATAATATTAATAGATTAAAAACCAAAAGTTGAAAGCTTGAAAACCTGCTTGGCTAAACAAAAAAGAAAAAAGTTACAATATTAAAAAAGTTATAGAAACAAATCTTACAAAAAGAAAAAAGAAATTCCTAACCTACAAGACAACAAAAAAATATATTGGATATTGGAGCAGTATAGCAAAAGACAAGAAAAAAGGATCAGATATAGGAATTTTGATAGAAGAAACTGGAAAAAGCATATAGACACAGTTAAGAAAATAAATAAATACATAATAAAAATTATATTATATTTTAAGCAATTAAAGCTAATAATAATAGAAGTTTATATACTACCAAACAGCAAAAAAAATAATAGAGACCATTACAAAAAAAGAAAGACAAACACAAGTTGTTGTTATAGATAACTTTAACCATACTGTAAACAATATACTAGATAAGCAGAATCCAAAACTGCAAGTTTCAAAAGATTGCCAATATTTAATTAGATAAGATAACAAAACTTCTATAATATATACAGAGAAATGCACTCAACAGAACAAAGATATACATGGTCAAATATAGAAACAGCAACAATAATTGACTATATATAGGTATCAGAAGTTTAGCATTAGGTTTACAAAAAGCAAAAATTAAAGATATAAAGAAAATTACTAAAAGAATTACAAAATAGTAATAGCAGAAATATGGGTTAAACACATAATAATGAAAAGCAGCAAGACAGATGTTAAAAGAAAGAGTTAATCAAAACAATATATTTTTATAATATTATAAAAGATAAAGAATAGAAAAACTATGCACAAGAATTACAAAAATGATTAGAGATTAAAGAAGCATTAAAACATATTTAAAAAAAAGAACAAAAAACAAGAAAGAAAATACAAAAGATAAATGATATATCAGATGTAATAGAAGAGGCAATTATAACAGTAACAAACAAGCATATATTTAAGAAAAAGATTTACAATATGACAACAAACAGAAGATATAGTTAAAAAAACCAATAACAGAAAAAGACTATTGTAGAGCTTCAAAGATTAGTCAAATATGCAAAAATAAAAAAAGAACAGAAAGTTACAAAAACAAAAAAAAATAAAATAAATAGGAAACTTAAAATACTAAACAAAAAAGTAAATGCAAAGTTACCAAAAATCCAAAGACAATAATCTGATATGTGAATAGAGAACATAAAAAGTTGGCAAAGAATTCTTTAAGAAAAAAAGAACAAAAAATAGAAACAAAAACAAAGAAGACAAATAGAAAAAAAACATAAACAAAGAATATAAAATAATCAAAACTGACCAAAAAAGAATGATAGCCAGTCTTTTGAATAAACTATACAAGAAAGTAATACTTAATAAATTAATTAAACAAGCAGAAAAAGAAACAAAACTAGTAACAGAATCAAAGTTAGTCAAAGAAGCTATAGCAAAACATTATAAGAAACAATTTAGAAAAAGAAATATCAAGCTAGAAAGGATATTAGAAAGCTGTGAAAAAATCTATAAACCTCAAAATTACATTAAAGAAGAATAGTATAATAGAATTGATAAAATAAAATAATTAGAAAGCTCAAAACAGGAACAGCTTCTGAAATATTAGAAATAAATTACATTTTTATTAAAAGAACAGAAAAAAAAGCACAAGAGATGTTCAAAGCTTATGCAGATCTATGCTTAGAGACAGGAGAAATACCAATAAAATAGAAGATAATGCAAGTATATCTAATACCAAAAGATGTAAAATAGGAATATAGTTTAAATAACATTCATCCAATAGCCTTAATTGAGTTATTCAGAAAGATTGTAACAAAAATATTAAAAAAAAGGCTTAGTAAAATTTTTGTTGAAAAAAAAATACTTAAGAGACCAAACTATGCAAGTCTTCTAGAAAACTCAACAAAACAGCCAGTATATGTTCTAAATATGCTAATGAAAGAGACAAAAGAAAAAAACAAAGAATTATAAATACTTTTACAAGATATGAAAAAGGTTTTCAACTCTGTTTTACTCAAAAGTCTTGAATAAGCTTTGCAAAGAGTCAAGATATCTAAAAAGACAATTAAGTATATTTTGAATCTGTTTTATAAGAAACAGCTTAAGATAATTACTGCCTATAGTCTAACAGAAGAAATAATAGCAAAAAATAGAATAGATCAAGATAAAGTAATATTATCACTAATATGGTGCCTCTTTTATAACCTATTATTAGAAAAATACAGAAGAATAAAAAATTAGACTATACAATAGAGCAAAAAATTAAAGAAGAAATACATTGCAATAATATCACAAGCTACTATCAAGTGGCAATTGCATATATAAATAATATAACATAGATTACAAACAACAAAAACAATTATTAAAAACATTAAAAATAACAAAAAAGTTCTTTAAAATGAACAATATAGAAATAAATGAAGCTAAGTTAAAGTTGATAATAATGAATAAAAAAGTCAAAAAAAGAAAAAAGTGATAATATTTGAAGGAAATAAAATAATAGAAAAACCAAGAAACAAGATAGTTTACTTTTTAAAAATTTGGTTAAACAACAGAATGTGAAAAGTTTTAATTAAAAAAAAAGCAAAAGGAATAATAAACCAAATAATAAGTAATTTTAAGTACAAGAAGATGACAATGAGCCAGATAGTATATATAAACAATAAGATAATAATATCAAAGTTAAGCTATATGTTGCAGTTAACAAAAATGTCAAAGAAAGAAATAAACAAAGTATACTAACAAATGATATATTTGGCAAAACAAAAAAGTAACTTATTAAAAACATTAGAGAATTGCATAATAGAACACAAAGATCTAAGCAGCTACAGAATATTATGACAAAAATTAATTATGAAACAAGTAGGAGAGCTGTTAGCAAGACTTAACAGAAAAGATGAATTAGAACAGCTAACAAATTAAGAATAATACAAAGTTGCCAAAGAGCAGAATTAACAAAAGACATATAGAAATTAGAGAAGCTGCCAAAAGATATAATATATTAAAAAATTAATTTAGTCTGTTTAACAATAGTTAAGATAAAAGAGTTAAAAATAAATATAAGTACAGAAAGTAAACTATGAACAATGAGTAGCTATAGTCACAAAATAGTCAAATTACTAGAAACATAATTGTAAAAAAGAAGTAAAGCCAAAATAAATAAAACAGATCTAATATATCTAAACCAACTATTTGATACAAAAAGTAAGAGACTAATTACATAATAACAATTTAAAAGTTAACAAAAACAATCGAGCAAAGATAAAAAAGCAGAATGGTTTAAAAGAATAGAAGAAAAAATGCTTAATAAACTAAAGAACAGAGAGGTTAAAGAACACTTTAAAACAAACAAACATAATATATAAGCAATAAAGATTAAGTAGGAAAGTCTTTCAAAAGATAAAAGAAAAAAAGAATAGATTGTATATGGCACAAAAAATAACAGACAACTAGAAAAAGTAATTAAAAAAAAAAGAAAAAGTACTAATAGAACATTGGCAGATGCAAAGTAAAGAAAATAATTTAGAAACTGAAATTAGCAAATGCATAGGTTATAAATAAAGAAAAAATAGTAAAAAGCAGCTGTTAATAGTAAATAAGATCTAATAATAAGATAAAACTAATTCCAGATATACTAATAATTAAAAGCAATAACAGAATATACAAAAACAGAAGAGTTAAAAAAAAATAAATAAAAACTAATAGAACTGAGAATGCTACAAAACCTAGAGACAAAACTAGTCAGAAAGCAAAAGTTAAGAGAAAATATTATTCAAAAATAATAAAAACTTTGAAAAAAAACATATTAAGAAACAAGAACAAGTATACAATATATACAAATAATACAGCAAATAGATAAAACAAAGAAGAAGCAATAATAGAAATATGGATATAGGATGAATACAAATAAGTAAAATATAAGATTAATTAGAAGAAGAGATAACATTAGGAGTAAAAGAATGATCAACATTAATTATAACAAAGTTATTAGTAATATGAGTAGCAATTTTAATTATACCAAAAGAGAAAAGACTAAAAATATTTACAAATAGTAATGCTGTAATTAAAAATATTAATAGAGAATTAGAATATATAAATAGAAATAGAATTCTCAAGAGAAAAAATGCTTTTTGGATAGTGAAGATAATTGATCTAGTTAGAACAAAAAACATATGAATATAGTAGTTTAAAATAAAAAGCCATAACAAAAACAAATAGAATAATAAAGCTAATAGTTTTGTAAAAAAAGAAACAATAAACAGAAAGATAATATATATAGAATAAGTTAGTTGTAAAGAGATAGAGTACTGCTTAAAATAGGAAAACAAATGAATAGACATGCCAACAAGACTTTTATGTAAGCTAGTAACAAATACCAAACTAGATGTAGAATAAAGAGAAACAACAGCAATCAAGAGTCTAGAACTAATAACAGAAGTAATGATTTATAACTAGGCATATTTTTAAAAAAGACTAAAGTCAACCAAAGAAGTATACTATATAACAAGAAAGAACAGTATAAGAAAAAATGCTTTTATAAAATATAAATTAAATGAACTTCTGATATTAAAAAAACTTAACAGAAAAAGATCAGATTTATATATAAATACAGAATGTCAAGTATATCAAAACAAAATTAAAGAAATACAAAGATATCTCTGATAGCATGTAAAAGACAAATAAGCTTTTGAAAGAGAATACAGAAAGTATTCATTACAATAACATGAAAAGAATTAAAAAAAGATGAAAAAATCAGAGTTTTATCTTATATATTATATACAATGCTATTCAGAAAAACAGAAAAAATAGAAATAAGAAAAGTATTAATTAAGAGCTTAATTTCAAAAACAACTTAAGACAGATTAGTATAATTTTTAAATACAAGAACAAGATAATGATTTGTGAATACACTAGCAGAAACAGTTTAGAATATCTTTTATAAACAAGTTTAAAAAACATAATCAAAAAAGTTAATAAATGGAAAAAAAGAACAAAAATAACTAGCAAAATAGAAAAAAAAACAAAAAAAGAAAAAGAATTCAAATAAGAAGAAAAAGGCTAGTCAGCAAGAAATAGAGAAAAAAAAATAAAGCAAAAAAAAGAAAAAGCAAATTGAAGATAAAATCTGAAAGACAATTTTAGAGTTTGTTATAAAAGGGTGAAGACCTTTTCATTATGGACTTTAAATAGTCAGACAAGCAGCTTACTTCTGTTTGAAGTAATGTAACAGATTGCACTTAGGCACTATTAGAGTAGCTAGGTAATGCTAGGCTTAGTTGTTAAGTACATCTATATAATTGCAATAGTAATTTCAAGAATTTTAATAAAGTACTAGTGTGACTGTTTAAGTTAAAAAAAAATTAAATTAAATTAAAACAAACTAGGTTTAATAAAAAAATTATGATTTAAGCCAAATTAGACAAACAAAAAAATTTTAACTCTAATTATAAATTAGGTCTAAATTGCAAAATTAGAAATTTGCAAATATTAATTATAGTTATAATATATTTATATAAAAATATATAAAATATAAAAACTTTTGTAAGTTTTTTATTAAAAATAAATTAGTTTTAAGAATATTAAAATGCATTAAAATTAGTCAATAAATTTGTAAAATCAAATATAATGTACAAATCAATTTTATGTAATAAAAATAAAGATTTTTTTGAAAAAGCTCATATTTTAAAAATTCTTTTATTTTCAATGTTTTAACAAAAAAAAATTTCTTGCTAAATTTTGCATATATCAGTGTTTAGACAAAATTCAAGACTCACTCTAACTCTAAAGTAAATAACATATGATTTTTTTTAGTTTATTGTTATTAATTTTACATGTTACTGGTGATGATCGTTAGTAGTTATTTATAGTAATTTTCTTTTTTAAATTGAAAAAGATTTTTATAATACAAGTTAAAAGTATATTGTAAAGAATTTAAATAAACAAACTTATAATTAGTCTGCAAATATAATACGTATTTAATATAAAAGTTAGTAATAAGCAAAGCACTTAATTAAGCATTAAAAGTATACATATAACTAGTTTTGCCTTATAATGTATTAAGTTGTATCTAAAAACATTTGTTTAGATTAATTTAAATAAAAACTTTGCTCTCAAAAATAGAAACTAATATAAAAAAAAAGTAATAAGAGTTTTAATTACACTGTAGATCTAGAATTAAACAAATTTAACAGATTAAATAAAAGTTTTTTTAAAAAAATTTAGCAGTCTTGTTTTTATTTATTTAAATTATAAAATATTATATTTCAATTCAATAACTACATATTATTTATTTTGATAAAAACTTACTTGATCAAATAACCTAAGGGATCTTCTATAGTATAAGTAGACATTTAAATTTTGCTACTAGCTACTTTAAAATATACGTAGTATAGGTGAACAACTCTAAAAATAATTATATTAAAACAAATAATTGTAAAATATAATTAATACATATTTATATATTTATATATAAATTTGACTTTGTTTATAATTAAAAATTAATTACATTATATAAAAATTATTATTTATATAATAATTATAAAGTTGCCTATTTATACTATAGAAGATCCACTCTTGCACATGTATCTTGTGCAAACCAATTTTAAACACTGGTCGTAACTCGGGTTGTAACTTGAGTTGTAACTCAGGTTGAAACTCGGGTCAACCCCTACATTTGATGTAATTGAACTGCACCATATAATATATGACTTTGAATAAGGTTTTAGATACGATAAGCAATGTTAAATAGTATTACCACTTTTTTTAAAAAGAATGTTATTTGATTTTAATATTGTATGGTAATATTAACAAAAATTTGGGTAATGAGACGTTTTATCGTCTTTTTGATAGATTGTTTAAAATAGTGTATAGCAATTATTATACGTATATAAAAAAACATACGTAATAATATATCAATATGAAATAAAATTACGTATTTGGTAACCAAGAAAACGGTTGAGAATACGTATTCATGATTAATTCTGTAATTATTGAAAAATTCATATAATGAACATATTACGTATGAAAAAACACTAACCAATATTCTTTTGTGACTTTTTAAATAAGGTAATTGTGTTTAATGAGGCTTAACGTTAATATTAACCACACAGTGATCAAATATAAATATAGTTAGAACCAATGTTGATACGTAGAATCAATAACAATTTTAGGAATATAATTACGGACCACATATAATAAGAGATAATCAGTTAAAAAAAAAAAAAAAAAAAAAACAATCGGTCTATTAAAAATAAACAATCTAGTTCGAAACATAATCAGACGCAAGTCTTAACATCTTAACTATAACGATAAAGCATCTACACTATCATAATATGAGGTGAATAATACATTGCCAAAATTGATCTGATGAATGGTCTCAAACCACTTAATCTCCGTGAAGTTGGCAGCTCATATTGATGCAAATCATCACTTGGTTTGCCATTATTTTTGACCCCAGTATAAGCATTGAGTGACTTGTAGTCTTACGTTCTCTTTTAGAGAATTGCAATATGCAGGGTTTTGATTTTGTAGATACATCATGTTATTAGGCTAGCATTTCCAGATTAAGTATATAAAATGAGGTGTCAAAAAACCAAATAATCTATTATTAGTTACCTCTTTAAATTTGGGCGTATGTATATACCATTCATTCATGTTTGTTGATTCATTCAATTATAAAAAAAAGTATTCATGTTCATATTCGTAAAACAAAAACCTCACAAACTAACTTTATTAATATAACTTACCACACATGTCAAATAATAAGAGAATAAAAGAATTTCTGTAAATCTAAAGGATTCATGTTTTAGGCTAAAAGAAAATTACAAACTTTCCCATTAAAAGAGCGAAAATGTCATATCATTACATGTGTGATGTGAAAACACGTTTTGATAGAACAAGTTTGTTCAATTTAATTGGTACATTTATTGAAATCATTAGTTAATTATCGTTAATTTTTTGGTAAGAAATAATAATGACTAAGGATTTGTACATCTTACATAATTAAACATATCTAATCGTAAATAATCGTAAATAGTCGTAAATAGCCGTAAATCATCGTAAATGCTAGTGAATTTGATAAAAACATAAGTAAAATAAAAGTATCGGATATGCAATGAAAGTTTATATTTGTCATTGTTTTATAATATATAATGGGCATTCAAAAGCCGAATATTATGTATAATGATATTCAGAAGGTTAGATTTATAGACGACAAAACATTTAGTGTTAAATGTTTAGATGACAAGGAATTTAAACTTGTATAATTAATGCAGTAAACTTGTATAATTAATGCAGTAATTGGTATGGAAGAAAAAAGTAACACAAGTGATAAACCTGATAAGCGGAAATAATGAAAAAAAAACATTTCTTTTTTTGATCGCTCAGTTTTTTTCCAAATAAAGATGTAATGAAAAACACAGAAGTTATAAAATGGCTATATAAAATGTAAATATATATATATATAACAAGGGTAAATGTTCCGCTACACTACGATAAACATTTATGAGAAACTTTCCCAATTTATGATTTTATATATAAGTTTACGGTCAACAACAACTTAAGCATTCTAAATTTAATTCCTACAAACCCTTTTTCCATTCTTTACTATTGTTTATTATTGAATGACGCATTGTTCTTGGTTTTTCTTGTTTACGTTACTGTTGTAAAAAAATTTTGTACATAATTACATCAAGTCGACTTCTTTCTCTCTTAACGTATCCGTTTTGTCTGTCTTTTTGTTTTTGCCTCATCTTTCATTCTGCCCATTTTTTTTATAGACCGTTCATTGTCACTTACATTTGATTGATATTAACGTAAGCAGTTGACCTGCTAACTCCAATTACCAAGAGAATTAGATTTTTTCACGAATATATTTCACATTTCAAAAAATTATATTAATAAAGCATACAATAATAGTAATAATAATAAGAAATGACTATTACCTCCAAAAAATCTCGACAATCTCGTAAGAATAATGCCATCGATGTTATGATTCAGCCAAAATATCAAATGGTACCCCATACTCCTATTATTATTCCAAACTTGATGTACAATATTGATCCAGATGATTATGTTCCAAGTACTATGCGCGGCAAACATATTTTAGGTAGGTTTTTTTATTCACGTGAATAGAATGTATAGAATGAACAATTAAATTTATATATAAATTTATAACGATAATTTTTCATAAATTTTTTTGATAGTTCTTGGTGCAACAGGTGGTCTTGGAGCCCAAGTAGTTAACCAAGCACTCGATGCTTCGTATCACGTGACAGCTCTAGTCCAGAATGACATTAACTTACCGTTTACACGTCATCAATTAAGAAATCCGAATCTTGTGATAGTGGTTGGTTCAGTGCTTAGTCGCGACGATTTAGATAAAGTAATTGAACATCAAGATGCCATTATAAATTGTTTGGGTCCAAAACCGTTATTCGCTACAGACATCGATATTTGTTCACGCAGTCAATCATTAATCATTTCAAGCATGAAGCAATTTGGTGTTAGAAGATTGATTGCTGTAACGTGTCAAGGAGTCACGGACGATTTTGATGATGATAATTTCATAAAATCCACTTGCGCCATACAACCACAACTTACAAATGGCATACAAAAGTTTTTTGAAAATTTATTCTCTGGTAAAATTTTGCAAGACAAGGCAATCCAAGAAAGAATTATAATAAATAATACCAAAGCCATCGATTGGACAATTATTAGACCTGGCAAGTTAACAAATGGTCAATTAACTAACGAGTATACAATAAATGAAAAAGCAAATTACAACAAAGTTTCGAGAGCAAATGTTGCGCATTTCATACTGAAAGAGTTAAGAAGTGCTGAATGGGCCAGAAAATGTGTTAGTGTGAATAGTTATTAAAATATGTTAATGTGATAGCTATTCAATGTGTTGTGGGAATAGTTTAAAAAATTCGGCAATTCTTTTTTACATATTTGTGTGGTCATTCTCTAACAACGATAGTATGTATATATCAAAAAAAAAATGCTTAACAAAAGTAACAATTGTAATACTTATTTATATTACAAATCATAATATTATTAATTATTATATTATAATTGTTACTCGTTGACAAATCTTTTGTTTTCATTTCATTTAAGAAAAATCGTAGTTTCTAATTCTTTTAATTACATTTATAAAATTACTTTCTTTTAAATCTCGTTCTATCGAGATTTTTTTTTTCCTTCTCTTAATTCTCCTAATTCTTCTAATGTTTATATCCTCTTTTAATCGATTAATTCTTTTAACAAATTTACTATGAATGTATTCTCTAGAAATTTGCACCGTGTTTTATTAATTATAGGCTGGATTCCGGGTAGTGCGTGTGCGTTTTTTTGGGAGAGTACAAATGATAATATATCATGGGGTTTCTTATTTTTATTTCAAAGCTTCGAGTTATGAATTGCCGTTTTTTTTTCTGTATGATCAAGAAACTTTTCAACATGTTTATTTTACATGTAGAAAATAATTTTCCATATATATATTAACTATATATGCTTATTATATAATGTATAATAAAGAAATTTTATTAACGTTAAAAACAATCCTTTACAGTAATTATATCGAAACATTTTTACATTTGCAACAATATGAATACTTGTTGCTGTTAGATTAAATCAATCTTTTTTTTTAATTATGAAATTCAATCAAACAAAATATAATAAATGCTCAAAAATTGTCGGTCCTGTCTTATTATCCAATTCGATTATATCCGATTGTAAGAACAACTATGGAGCTTTGGCAAATCAATTTAGAATTTAGACATCAAACATTTAGGTAAAAGTTTAATATCAAGATCAAATAATTTGGAATATTTTCTCAATACTTCGAATATTGGATTCAATTACCGTTACGGGATTCCAGATAAGTTATAATTTAAGATCAGATTTTTAAAAATTGCTTGTCTGGAAAGCAACCATAATAGATAAAACCATGCAATTCTTTGTGTCACTAAATGCTCGCTAAGGCTAGATATCGGAATATCTGATTTATTTGTTAACGGATGTCCGAATATCCGATTTATTTGTTAACGGATGTTTGAATATCCGATTACGAATTTAGCATAGTGATGCCAGTCTAATAAGTATCAAAATAATTTACTTTGTTATTAGCGTTAGATTAGTTTAGAAGAGTGGAAATTTTTTTTAGTGCATAGAAGTGGTGATTTGTTTCGTGACCACCGAACATTCGATTTCAATTTATAATTTTTAATTGTCTAAATCTTTGTTATGCAAAATAGAATCATCATGATAAAGTATTCAAATAACGATGAAACAGAATCAAAATAAGAACGATTGATCAAAGTAAGGCTGTATACCTGAATTAATGGTCGAATTATTTCGAAACTACATAGAAACTTCTCATTCTCTTCTTCATCCACCTGAGTCAACATATTTATAGTAATATGTTAAATTTATTGTTATTACTAAAATAAGAATTCTTGGAAGAAGACTCAATTGTAAAGAAAAGACATTACATATAACAGTAAGATTACAGAAAACCTTGACCTAAAATAGATTGTGCATATAAGTTTTTTTAAAAAAAGTAATACTAACATTTATATATTTTTAAACTTAGCTAAGATTCTGAATTTGATTTAATTTGATTCAATATTTGAATTCAAATCAAATTCAAATCTGAAATATTCAAATTAAATATAGTTAAATTTAATTTGGTTTGATAAATATTTGATTTAATTTAAAAATCTATAATTAAATATTTAAAGTTATAAGCTATTTATTTAATATTTTATATATTAAGATAATTGATTTTTTTATTTTATAAAACTAAGAGTAATTTAATTAAAAAAATATTTTTAAGAATGTGGTGATTTAGTAAAATAAATAAGTTGTTACCTTTTTAAGTGGCAAGTTATAAGTTCAAAACCTACTAAAGGCAAAATTTTGAAAAATACATTTGTATTATAGCAACAGTATTTCATCAATCAGTTGAGATAAAATACTTATAACTATAGTTGCATTAGCATAACTGGCAGGTTATAAGCATCTGTGTAATCTTGGTTATACAAAGGAATACAAATTTATACTGGGCAATACAGACCCAAATTAAGTTCTTATAATTATATAAATTTGTAAAACTAGAAAAAACTAAAACTTACTTGAAAAAATTTAATTAAAAAATAATATAAATC
This sequence comes from Cetraspora pellucida, assembly GCA_910591915.1. Lineage (NCBI taxonomy): Eukaryota > Fungi > Glomeromycota > Glomeromycetes > Diversisporales > Gigasporaceae > Cetraspora > Cetraspora pellucida. Next base: position 683 of record CAJVQA010002708.1, on the reverse strand, counting down.
TTTAATAGTATTATTATAAAAACTAGACCTAGAAAATAAATATGTATTAATATAAAAGAATCAGACAAACAAAAACTTTTAAATAAGAGAATTAGATTAAAAAAAAAATATTAGACAAACTCAATATATTAAGAACAGATTATAGTTTTATTAAACTATTTAAATTTAAAGTTTGAAAACAGAAATAAACTAAAAGTATTAGAAATATGTTATAAAATAGATGTTAGGGTTTAGATAAATTCTGCAAAGATATAGTTTTGTTAATAATCTATAAAACAGATAGATTAGTTAATAAGAAAGCATTTTAAGTTCTATAGTTAAATAATATATTTTAAAAATGAGGGTTGGGCCCTATAGTTTAACAGTAAAGCTGCTAATCCCCCACAGACTAGGTCAATGGTTCAAGTCGGGCTGAAGGCAAAATCTTAGGATTTTAACTCTGTAACCTAAATAGAAGCCAAATTGGATGCGAAGCCCTGTGGAAAAAGTCCCAAGGTGAAGTACAAGGATGGATTAGAAATTCCCGAAAGGAGACCGACTCTGCAGAAAGAAGGTACTATGTGTGACAGTGGCGTCACAGAAGGTTCGGCTACACAATGGTATTGCGCAAGTAAGTCCCTAGGAGACAGGGCAGCACCAACATCTCTGTATCCAACTTACAGAGTACTTGATTGGGAGGGTAG
>CAJVQA010002707.1:0-21282 GCA_910591915.1 Cetraspora pellucida | reverse complement strand
TGTACAAAACAAATAAATTAAAAATTACATGCAAGAATAAAAGCTCAGACTAATTTATCTGCAACCTAAACTTACTAAAGTGGTTAAAGCTTATCTAGATTTGAATGTTTAATATATAATTTAATGATATGCTATATTTGATTCATAAGATGAACCAAATGTTAATTTTGCAAATTGCTTGGCCAATAGAAGGGCATGTATTTGAGTAAAAATGTAATTGATCAGAAAGTCCACAAAGGCATGAGTAAGTGTAATCTCTTTGAGAGCATGCAAGTTTTCTTGTTGGATTGGATGATCTTGAAGGTTGGTTAATTAGTTAAGATTAGGGTTTGTTTTGTTGATTTTTTCAATTAGAGAAATAGATACAGTATGTTTCCATAGTTGCTCATATAATTGTTTATTAATATTAAGGAGAATTTCAATAATAACTTAAGAAGTTATTTTGTATAAAATGTCAGAGTTTTAAATTGTTGATATAAAAGACTTTGGAATAAGTCCTTTAAGAGTAAGGTTGGAGTAATAAGTATTAGATAATGTATATAAAGAGTTAAAAGCTGGATAATAGAAAATTTTGTTAATTAAGTTATGTTTATAGTGAGTATTAAGATCAGGCAAGTTATTAGAGATAATTTGATTAGTGGAAGTTTGGATAATTTGATCAAGTAAAGATGGATTAGCACAAGTATGCCAGTGGGAATAGGAATTAGGTAGGTTACAAAAGAAGCAAGTAGTGTCTAGATATTGGCTTGGATAAATAGTATGATATAATGAATATGTTGGCAACTCATTAAGAAAGATTTTTGTTTTAAAAGATTTTAGTTGATTAAGTCTAAAGTTGGTAATATTGTATGAGGGTTTTTGATTGTAATTGAAGTAGAGCCAAGTGGATATCCAGTTGATGTCATGGTTGAAGTATGACTATTTGCTGTTTCGTTTTTGTAATGCCTATATAGCTAAGATGTGAGCTTTACAGATTTGGTTAATAAAATGTCTTGTAAAAAGTTTTACATAATGGTGTTCTCATTGAAGAATATGATAAAGGTTGTAAAGATTTGTGTAGTTAAATGAAAAAAGTGATAACAGTGGGTGTTGTTTAGTAAGAAAGTCTGCTTGTTTATTAAGATAGTTATCTGAATGAGTCTGTACTTTGTGAAAAGTAATTTGTAATTTGTTTAGAAAAGTGTGCCAAATTGGTCATGAATTAAATTTAAATAATTTGTTAAGATAAATTGACTTAAGTTGAAGATTATTAAATTTAGAGATTACTGATTAAGAGTCTGTAAAGATATTAATAATACAGTTTCGAGAAGCAGTTAAGATTGTAATAATAATTGAGAATAGTTCTGCTTTGTAAGATGAAGGCCAGAATTTGATTTTAGCAGAGAAGGAATTAGTAATTTGGTTATTATTATCAACTTAGATCCAACCAATACCTATTGTATATTGGTCAGTACCAATGTCAATTACAGAACCATCAGTATAGAAAGATAGTTGCTGCTAAAAAAGGTTGTGCTATGAAATAGATATAAGTTTGTTAGTTGATTTACTTGAAGTAAAGATTTTGAAGGTAATAGAGTTGGTAATAGGAATGTTAGATGAAGAAAGAATGTGAGTTGGATGCTTGACAGCTGTGAAGCAGATAAGGTCCAAGTAATTGGCATTGAGATTAAGTTGATGCTTTGAGTTAGTTCTGTTAAGAAATTGTGCAGAAATAATTGCAGAAACTTTAATGATACAGGTTTGGTTAATTCTATAAGAATTAAGATGGCATTCTGTACATTGTTTGTAGCTGACAAGAGGTAAAGGGTAGAATCTTGTATAGTTTAAGTCAATATTGGAAGTCTAATATGTAATAGAGTAGTGGTTAGATAATAAGAAATATTTTCGTATTTTCTTAATAATAATTTCATCATTGTAGTATGAAAGTAACCAGAGTTTAGATTTAGTAAGTTTTTTGAATATGTTAATAGTATGATAAGCATATAGGTTGTGACCTGGTAATTGATAATATAGTAAAATATTTCGGTAATAAGAGTATGCTAATATTGTATCTTCTAAGTAAGAAAACCAGAAGGGTTTTCTGCCTTTAAATAGATATAATAATCATGATGAGAGATGTTTCCAATTAAGCAAAGTGCTATTATCTGCAGTGCAGAGTTGTTCAAGATACATAATGTTTGATTGTCTAAGTTGTTTTTTAAAAGTTGAATATGTTGGATGCTGTGATAGAATGGGCTCTAGTAATTGGTCACCATTACTAATTGTGTAGGGCCAAGTCAAGTTGAAATTAACACAGATGGTTAACCCAAGGTGAGAGAGGAGTTAAGTAATTTTAAAATTTAATGAATGTCTGTTAGGACCATCTATAGTAAGTTTAGGATGATGTAATATACTGGTAGGGGACTATAAGTTGTTTTGTAACTGTTGAAGTCTAATTCAGGTTGTAATACTGAGAAGATCAGGATTGTTAATTTGTTGGAGGTAGTTAGAGATATGGTATTGAAGTTGGATATTCTAGATATTATGTATATTGTATAGAAATGAATTAAGCATTATACTGTTTGGTATGGATTTAGAAAAGTAAGATTTGTGTTTAGCTATGATAAGGTATTTGGATAAGATTTGGTTGCATATAGTGCAAGGAAAAATTATGTTATAAAGTCTATATTCTAAAGTTGGAATAAAAACTGTGTTGATAATGTAAGCAATTTGTTTGTTAGTAATTTTCTTTGTATTGGTTATATTAATGAGACTAAAAGCCTTTTCTTTTATCAGTTTGATGGTTTGAGAGTGTTTATTGTTAAGTGTAAACCAACATCTAAAAAACTTAAATAGTTGGTTTTTAGGAATAGAGTAAATTAGTAATCCAGAGAACCACAAAGAGAAGGTAGAAGAATTTGTAGCTAAGACAGACTTAGTTGGATTAATTTGGATATTAGCTATATGGTAAAAGGAAGTAGCAGTTTTGGTTATTAGGTTGAATTCATCTTTGGATTTTGTAATCCAAAGAGTGTCATCCATGTAGGCAAGAACTGATATGGCTGTTTTTAAGTATTGAGTTTGAGGTGAGTATAAGTTAGTTTTCTAGAATATTAACAAAAAGTATTTTAAAAATTGTGATGCTATTCTATTGATTAAGGGGTTATAATAGATTCTCCAAAATAAGAGAATTATAGTTTCTCCAAGAAACTTAAATGGTTGGTTTTTAGAAATAGAATAAATTAGTAATCCAAAAAACCACAAAAAGAAAGTAGAAGAATTTGTAGTTAAGATAGACTTAGTTGGATTAATTTGGATATTAGTCATATAATAAAAGAAAGTAGCAGTTTTGGTTATTAGGTTGAGTTCATCTTTGGATTTTGCAATCCAAAGGGTGTCATTTATGTAGACAAGAACTGATATGGCAGTTTTTAAGTGTTGAGTTTGGAGTGAGTATAAGTTAGTTTTCCAGGATGTCAACAAAGAGTATCCTGAAAATTGTGATGCTATTCTATTGATTAAGAAGTTATAATAGATTCTCCAAAATAAGGAAGTTATAGTTTCTCCTTGGTCTATACTATTTTTAACTGAATAAAAATCAGTAAGTTCAAGATTGGATATAACATGATTTTAGCAATTAGTAAAAAGATTAATAAGTATATTAATAAAAGGTTAAGGCATTAATATACATTTAAATAACTTAGTAAAAAGATCAAGGTTTACAGAGTCATATGCTTTGCTCATGTTTTGAAACAAAAGCCAAAGCTGTTTGTTATTGCAACTGGCATTTTCAATAATATTGTTGAGTATATATATAGAGATAGAGATACTATTGCCAGATAGGGCAATGTAGTTATAAGAAGATAAGATAAGGTATTGAGTGAATATTAGGTTAAGATGTTTAGTAAGGAGTTTGGTATATAGTTTTTTGATATGTTCAACTAGGCTGATAGGTCTTGTATTAGATAAGTTTCTATCAAAGATAGGTTTTTTTGATATTGGAAAGATACAACCTTCTTTCTATTGCTTGGGTATGTGGTTAGTTTGAATGCATCAGTTGAAGAGAGCAGTTATTGATTGGAGAAAGGCAGGGCTAGTCTGTTTTAGCATTTCATAGCTAATTTCAAATAAATCACATGCCTTATTGTTAGGTAACTAATTAAGGGTTGTAGAAATTTCATTTATTGAAAATTCAGCTAGGGCTGAATTGTAATAGTTTGATCTAGTTGTAGTTTTGGGTTAATATTTCTCTAACTAGTTAGAATTAAATTCATGAGTATTAATAGGTCTGTAAGCAGTTCAGTTATCAAAATGTTGTTTAATTTGTTCTTTAATAAGTTTGGAGTCTGCTATAATATTATTAGTGTTTTGATGTTGTTGATTTTTATAGGATCTTTGTGACAGTTAAGTATATTATTAATCATTGCTTTGGGATTAGTTTGGAGTTTGGAACATTGGTTAGAGATATGTTGGTTTATTTGATCTCAGATCTGCTTGATGTTTTCTATATTTTGAGCATGATAAAGGGCTGCCATTCAGTTTTAGTATTAGTAATCCAGTTTGGTATAAGTTTATAGAGATTGGGTATAGGATCTATATTAAGATGATAGGTTGTATTAAGATATGAAATTGAAGAATTAAGATATATAGATATTGGTGTTATATTGGCTAAAGAAGATTTTACTTGTCTAATTGTACTGTTTAGTTTTTTGAAACTTTGATGAAGTAAAGTAGATTTAGCGGAAAATGAGTGTTGGAAATTACAGATAGTAGATTTTTTGTTGAGAATACATTTAGTAGCTGCATTAATAATACTAGTTTGGATTTTGTGCCATGTAGTTTTTAGTGATTTAGAAGTATGGATTAAGGTAGGAGCTTTGTTTGTATCAAGGTTTTAAGTAACTTGGTCAGCAAAATTTCCCATTGTTCTTTGTTTATTGCTTTATAATTAAAGATTCTTTGTTGAGTTCAGGTTGAATGTCTGTTTTTGCCAATAAAGGTGTAGAAAAAAGTCCAAAAAAATATAAGAATTTTGTGATTACTTTGAGTACAGTTTTCTGCATCATCTAAGTAAAAGGAGTTGAGATATTTAAGTAGAAAAAGGTGGGCCCAGATGTAGTCAATAGTACTATAGTGTTTACTACTGTGCCAGGTATAAAAGGAAGTATTTATATGATCTGCCAAGTTGTAGATATTATTGTATTATAAAAATTGCAATAATTTGTATTTGATAGATGAAGAGATGGAATTGTTAGGTGGCACATTGAAGTTACCTAGTATTATAGGTAGAATGTTTCGATTAGTTGCTTGTTGAATTTATTGGATAATAGTATTTTGTATTTGAAGTCTAAGTTGTAAATCTTCACATAATAGATATATAGATATTATTTAAAATTTGTGATCATGTTTAAAAAAGAGATCAATAACAATAATATAGTCAGGAAAAGTGAGAATATTGTGTATATAAGGTGTAAGATGTTTTTGGATCATGAGTGCGGTTCCTGCTTTAGAGTTGTTAGTACAAGACCAAAAGTAGGAGAAATTTTTGAATTGTGAAATTTGGTAATAGCATTGTCTTCTGCTATTTTAGTTTCTGTAATGCTAATAATATTCAAAGAATGAGAGATACAATAATTTTCCCAAACTTGCTGTTTAAGGTTTTCATTATATCCTCAAACATTGTGAGTACAGATTGTAAGATTTAGAGGTAAGGTGTTAGAGGTTTTGGGTTGTATTAAGCTACTAGAAATAAAAGCTAAAGATGCTAGTATAAAAAAGACAGGTGTTGATGTATTTAATTTTAGTTGAATGTTCGAGTAGTACCAGATGGCTTGAACTGGTAAAATAAAGTAATTAAATAATAGTTTAGCTTCAGATAGAAGATAAACATAAGCTTTACTATGATCGTTTTTAATAGAAATGATTAGTGTATAGTTGCAACTATTATTAGGTGAATAGCCAAAGCTGTAAATGTGTTGTAAAAAAAAAATAATAGTTTGAGAATGGGAAAGTATTGTTAGATAAATGTAAAGTTTTCCAAAAATTTAAAATTTTCTTGACCAAGAATTCATTAGTTTTGAAGTCTTCTAGGCATAGATCTTTTTTGCTCTAAGGCCAATTGTGACTAATGTTTATTTTGCCTTAAGCTTTTTTCTATACAAGTAAATAGAGTTTCCATTCTTTGGACCAAGCTTTAATTCTGATTATCTTAGTATTTAAGACAGTATAAGCTGATATGTTTCGTTTAAGCTCTAATATAGCACTTATTTTTTTCTTTCTAGTCTAACCCAGAAATGGTTTTCTGAGAGTAGCTTTAGCTATATAGAAAGTAGTTGTGCCTCGAGCATTTCTCCTATTATTGGAGCTTACAACCCTGCAGCATTGTGTGCTTATTAAAATACTGCAAATCTTGGAAGCATTTTGAATCTATTTTTAATCTAAAGAGATATTATACTATTAATTTCTGCAGTATGCTTTTTGCTTAAAGAAAGTAGATATGCTATATATCAAATTTGAGACAAAATCAAAGAGTTTGCTAAAAGAATTTTGTCTTTAAATGAGAGATTTCTGTTTATCAGCTTTTCAAAAAAGCTTTTAAGTTTGTTAATTATAGATGACCAAAGATCCTTTTTTGGAAGACCATTGGGATATACTTTATAGCCCAGAATGGTAATAGCTTCATGTTCTGATATTGTTTTGAGGTTTTCTCTGCTTGCTAATTCAAGACTTCAGGCTGCATTTGTAAGTAGGATTAGTTTAGATTTGTTTTGGTTAATTTTTGTATTTGAGGCTCTTTTATATAAAGTAAAATTTCTTTTAATAATGTCCCAATCTGTTCTAGAACCAATTTCTAGTGTGAGATCATCTGCATAAGCTGAAGCTTTAAAAGCTGTATCTCTAACTGGATTCCTGTAAGTTCTCTGTTCAGTTTTTGTAACAGTAGATCAAAGGTCAAAATATATAAAAGAGGTGAGAGAGAATTGCCTTGTTGCACTTCTCTTTCAACTCTAAAAGGTGCAAAAATCTTGCCTGCAGCTGTGATGTATGCTTCTTGATTGGTAAATAGGGTTTTAATTAGCTTTATGAATTTGAAGTTAAAGTTTATTTTCTTTAATACTTCTGAGAGATAGTTATGGTTAATATGATCGAATGCCTTTTGTTGGTCTACTAGAAGCAGCCAATTTTGCTTCATATTGTCTTGCTGATTTCTTATAACTGTTAGAATATCTAGTGCTATATCTGTTATGACTCTACTTTTGATAAAGCCATGCTGATGGTCTGGAACCAGGTTTTTACATATTTTATTAAGCCTATTAGCCAAATTCTTCATAAAAATTTTAGCATTGCTATTTACTAAAAAGATTGGTCTCCAGTTGTTAATGTTATTTAACTCTGAGGATTTCTTGAGTATTAAGGTAATTAGACTTTTTTGCCTATGAGATAGGCATATTGCCAGTAGATAGTGTATTATTAAAGATCTTTTGTAAAATAGGAGTGATAGCTTCTTCAAAATGTTTGTAGAATTCATAAGTAAGACTATCAGTTTCTGGAGATTTGTTATTCAGAAGCCTCTTGATTACTTTTATAATTTCTTCTTTTGAGAAGGTTTTAGTGAGTGAAATGTTTTGTCGATCTGTAACCTGCTTAATGTTCTTTGTGATTTCATTAATATCTTCAAAATTTACTTCTTCTTGGCTGTAGATTTTAGTATATTGGTCTTTAATGTATTTTAAAGTATTATCTTCATTTTGTATTAATGCATTAGGAATTTTTATTTCAGACAGTGCTGCATATGTTTTTCTTATTTTGTATCTGGTGAAAAAATATTTAGTTAATTTTTCTTCTTGCTCGATCCATTTTGCTTTTGAGTGTATCTGCTATTTTTCTGCCATGTCAGTAAGTTCATTCTGCAGTTAATAGTTTAAATCATCTGCTTGTGCTTGTAAACTGTTATTAGATGGATTGTTTGCTAGTCTCTTATTAAGATCTGTGATTTTTCTATTAAGTTTCATGATATTGTTTTTAGTTGCCTTGGGCTTTTTGTAAGCTCTAATAATTAATTGTAGTTGAATCTTAGTGAAGTCTCAATCATTGCTGTTTATTGCTTCTTGTAGTTCTTCTCTTAGATCTTTCTCAAGCAGAAAGTTTGTAAGGGTTCTTTTATTGAATTTTCAAATTGTTAGTTCACTTGAGGTTGGTTGAAAGTTGAAGACACATTTCACTAACTTGTGATCTGAATTACTATATAAGATGTTTAGCTTTGTAGCTAAGTATGAATGATTCTTATCAATAAAGATATAATTAAGGTAAGAAGCTATAGTTCTATTTCCTTGAGTTCTTTGAAAAAAAGTAAGCAGAGGTATGTTTTCTGAGACTGAGGAGGTATCTGTAAAGTTTTTAAGATTTTCTAAAAGCAAAATTCTTGAGATGTCTTTTTGAGCTAATGAAATACTAATTCAATCTCTGTCTGAATAAATATTTGTATTGAAGTCTTCTTCAATTATATTTATTGCTTCTGAATTTATTGTTGAAGTCCACTAATTGAAAAAAAGAATTCTATCAGATTGATTTGGTGGTGCATATACATTTGTAATTTTGAGGATATAGTTTCTGTATGATGTAGTTGTTGTAATAACTCTTCCATTTTGTTTAATTTTGTTGTCTCTAAATAAGATATTTTTATTTCCTGCTAGAATTGCTGCTTTGCTTGACCAAATTGAGTCAAAAGGCCATTGTTGTTGCAAAAATTCTCTAGTGTTTTTGTTGCTAAAATTTGTTTCTTGTAAAAGAATAATGCCCAATTTATATGATTTTAATAATGTTAGAGTGTTTATTTGTTTTTGTTTGTCATTGAGTCTCTTAATGTTTAGAGTTGCTGTTGTTAATTTTGATTTAGTTATTGTTTAGATAAAAAAGGAATTTGTGTATTTTCAAAAGTCTTATTTCTATTCAGAATTCTAGTTTTCAAATAGGGTTTGTTTTCTTCTTGCTTTTTGTAAGAGTTTCTTTTAACTTTTTTTTGCTTATTGGTAACTAAAGTAAATTCTAGTTCTTTTTCCTCAAGTTCAAGAGAAGAGGTAGTTTGGTGTGTAGTCAATTGACTTTTAGCTTGTTGTTGCTGATTAGAAGTAACTAAGTTCTCTTTATCCATATCTGATAAAACTTCTAGTTGATTTGGGAATTCATTGTTATCCATTTCTGAATCCGGTTGGTTACTAGCCCAAGCAAAAGATTCTTCATTGAATTGTGAAATAATAACTACAATAACTTCACATTCTTGAGTAGCTGAATTCTCTTTTTGAAGGGTTGCTTTGTTTAGTAGTTTGTTTTGCATATTGGAAGATTCTAGAACATTGTGTAGAAGTTTTATTGCTCTTTTGGTTTTATTCTTTTGATATTTCTTGTATTATTGTCTGAGTTCAACTGCCTCTTTGAATTGCTCACAGTCTTTTTTTAGATGTTCTTCTTTGTCACAAAAGAAGCAAACCTTAGGAGCTGACTTTCATTTAGTTGTGACTTTGTTGTTTCATAAAAAGATATAGTGTAGAATTCTTGCTTCAAGTTCTGGATCATCAGTTGTCTCAAAGATTATGACCTATTGGTCAGTTGCATAAGAAGTTCCTTTAATAAGAAGTGGTTTAATAGCTGTAATTTTTCTGAAGTTTTCAAAGGTCTCCAAAATTGCTTTAGAAACTCATTCTTTGTTGTTAAGTGATACATTTCTAACCTTGGCAGGCAAGAATGATTTTTTATTATCTGTAGGAATAAATCCATAATAGGTTTGATTAAAAATTACTATGCCCTTGCTGGCATAATGTTTAAGCCATTCATTGTTAGCAAATGCTAGTTCTAAGTGTGTTCTGTCATCTTTGACAAAGTGTTATTTTGCAGTAATTACATCTTGTCCTATATGTTTATATAAAGAACTCATAATTTCATTAAAGAAGTGGTTTAAGTTTCTAATATCAAACACCAAAGCATTATCATTTTTTGACTTAATAGAATTTCTAAGAGATGAGGCAGAGTATGTAGACTGCTCCTTTTTTAATTTTGCAAAAAGGCTAGACTATTGCTTTTTGCCCCCTTGGAGTGTGTCTGTGTTAGCATAAGTTTTGACATATGGGTTAATATGTGCTTTACTGTGTACATTAGGTTGTGTCTCAATATGTGTTTTTGCATTAGCCACATGACTTTCTTGTTTATCATCATATGATGCTTCATGTATATGTATCTTTGTTGTTGTTAGTTTGCTGCTTGCAGTATTATCTTTTCCAGTAGTTCTAGCTTTTGGGCTTTTGTTGTTGTTTTTCTTTGCAGTATTACTTTCTTGTCTTGTTGCCAAGATAGCATTTCTATTTAGTTTTTGCTCTACTTGTTCATCCCAGTTTGCACTGTTGTTTGAAAGAAAACTTGTTTTGTATTTCATATTTTGCTTATTTAGAAGAAAGTTTGTTTCAAGTAAAACTCTTTTGTGTTTTCAAAAATTAAGTGGTATAAGACTATGTTTCTTAGAAACAAGAGCCTTTGCCTTAGTTCTAATAAAAAATAAAGGGTCTTTGCTTTCTTTATTAGTTATTATTTTGTCAACAATAAAAATCCTGTTCAAATCAGTGATAAACAGAAAAGAGTTTTTTTTTTAATATAAATTTAATATTAATTTATATAATAAATAAAATTAATATATTTCTATATTTAAATCTCTCACTTGTAGATTCTTTAACCAAAACTTATTAAGAAACAAAACACAGAAAAACCACAAAACCAACTAGAAAACAACACTTAATCCCTTAACAAAAAAAGAGGAGCAGCAAAAGTTACACCTAGCTAGAAAACAAAAATACAATAGAAAAGTATAAAAGTAGCATAGCTTGGAAAAACTTTAAAAATTTCAACAAAAACAAAAAAAATTTTGAAAAATTTTGAAGAATTCCTATGATTCTGTTGTGAAGATCAATTTAGGTTACATGAAAAGCACAGAAAATAAGTAAAGTAAACTAACAAACACATGTAGTAAAATAGTCTATTAGAATAAGCATGTAACATAGCAACAACTAAACTAAAATGGCCAATGACTAAAATATATAATAAAGATATTATAAAGTATATTAAAGATATAGAAGACAGAAATTGCAAATATGTAGATTGTGAAATATTAGACCAAGTTCTTAAAATACCAACAAGAGAGTCAAGTAATATAGAGCATATTGCAAAAGATTTAGCAATCTACAACCCAAAACACATTATACTACAAGACTTGCTAGTTTATGACCAGGTATTAGAAGCCTTAAGAATAGCAGAGATAAGTTGGCTTAAAGAAGAAATAATCAACAAGTGGGCAGAAAGGTTAAGAACAATAAGCTACAACCCAAGCCTATTTAAATATAATACAAACATAAAAAAAGAAGCATATCAAGAAGAAAGTAAAAATAATAAAATAAGTATATTAGTCAAATTTAACGAAACAGAAAAATTTATCAATAGAGAGCAGAACCAAGAAAAAAAAATAATTTCGAAAAGTTAGAGCAAGAACTAGAAACACTAAAAATGCAAATAAAAGGACTTAGCATTACTACATCACAACATCAAACAAATCAAGTTATAAGTAATTTGGAATTTAAAGAAGAAATATTAACAAAAAGCAAAAAAACAAATTTAGAAACCATGAATATAGAAATAACAGAACAAAAAGAAGAAATAAACAGTGAAGAAGATGAAACAATGTTTCTCACAAGGTCAATCAAACATAGCTGGTGGTTTTTAAATAATCAAATATATAATAAAAATAAGTTCTTCAAAGCAAATATGCTAACATATACCTTGATAGAAGAAACCAAAAAAGAATGAATAAAGTATGTCCAGTAGATTCTAGGAAAAAATCATCATATTAAAACAGTTAAAAAGGTGTTCAAGAATGGAAATAATTAGATAGAAGTAGATTTTAACTGTAAGCATAGTAGAGATGTGGTAATGGACAGAATTAAGAGAAATAAAGAAGAATGGCTAAAACTTATACTAGAAAAAACCAAAAACAAAACTCAAAATATAGAATAGCAAGAGGAGCATAATACTAAGAGAAGAAAAGAAGGAAGTACAAGACAAATAAAAACAAAGAAGAACAATAGAACAGAAGAGTCAAATATTAAAAACAGAGAAAAAAAAGAAGAATACAAAAACACAAGCCAAGCAAAAACAGAAGTTAAGATTACAAAAAGTTTCAAAACAGAAGAGAATTGGAAGACAGAAAACTATCTAACAATTTGGAACCTACTAGTGAATATCAATATAGAAGAGGTAGAACATATGTGCAGAAACATCAAAGTTGCCAAAATAGAATGAATCAAGAGATCTAAATACAAAGCTCTGGCAATAGTATATATGAAAAATTTAAGAGAGGAATATATTCTATAGACTCTGCCAATTGGCACACACAAACTAGCGAGAGTGTTTAAAGGCAATGAAGATTACAGCCTATGAGACCAGCACAGTCTATACACATCCAAATTGCTAAAACTTTCAGGAAATGCATCTGAAGTGCTGCTACTATAATGCTTAAGGAAGAAAGGCACTAAGTCAGCATACATACTAATGAACAGAAATAGAAATTAAAGAAGATTTGTAATAATTACTTTTGCATCAGAGAAGAAGATGAAAACAGCACAAACTAAGCCAATAAGGTTTAACAACTACTTGTTATTTTGACAAGATGAAACAAAGAAGAAAAAGCAGAATAAAGAAAAAGAAGAATTTTATGAGAAGTGCACAATTATATATGATATAAATATAAACTTAGATGCAGAAGTGCATAAAAGCAAGAGTAACAGAAAGAAAAAAGACACAGAAGAGTTCAATGAAAATAAAAAGAAACATCACTTATATTTAATAAAAAGAGAAGATTTTCAAACATGAAGCCAAAACCTTTTGAAAAAAATTCTTGAAAGACTAGAGAGACTTGAAGTACAACAAAACAAGACAAGAAAGAAGATAGAAGAAGACCTTCCTAACTGCTCCTAATGGTGCCACAGCTGAATTAATAAGCATAGACCAGGAGATTGGAGAGTTTCTGTACAGTAAAAGAAGAATCTTCAAAGAAAGTAATACAAATAAATCTGTTGGCTATAATGAAAAAACAAGAAAAAAAGAGAAAAAAAAGATAAAAAACATGAAAACAAAGCATAAATGCATCAAAGAAAAATAGAAACAAGGAAAAAAGGAAATAAAAATTAAATGTCACAATATCAACAAACTGAAAACAAGAGGATAGAAAGTAGAAAACCTCCTAGAATGGACAGAGAAAAAAGAGCTTACAATAGTAGAAATTACAGAAACAAATATTACAGAAAAAGAGAGAAAATTTTTACTGCATAGTTATAATATATAGTATAAGAGATACTGGATTAGTGCAATAATAGATAAGAAAAAGAGCTCAGGCATAGGAATTCTAATAGATCAAAAGTATGAAAAGTATGTAGAAGCAGTTAAAAGAGTTAGTAAATATATGCTGGAGATGAGATTATACTTTAAACAATTAGAATTAGTAGTACTAGAAGTATATATTCCACCAAATAACAAGTCAATTAATAAGAAAATTTAGCAAAAAATTATAGAGGTAGTAACAAACAGAAAAAGATATACAGAAATAATTATATTAGAAGATTTCAATCACACAGTAGATAATATATTAGATAGACAACATCTGCAAACATTAAATTACAAGAAACTGCCAATATTTAGCTGGCTTAGAAAACAGAACTTTATAGATTTATACAGAAATTTGTACTCAACAAAAGAAGTATACACATGGTCAAATCAGGAAACTGCAACAAAAATAGATTATATCTGGCTGTTAGAAACACTTGCATTAGGTCTACAGAAAGCTAATATCAAAGAAGCAGAAGGTTTGACAGACAGTAACTATAAGATAATAATAACAGAAATATAGGTAGAATACATAATTGCAAACTGCAATAGAGCAGAAATCAAACGGAAAGACTAAACAAGAACAATATACCTATATGAAGAAGCAAAACAAGAAGACTGAAAAGATTATACAAGAGAGTTATAAAATCAACTAGAATGGAAAAGAGTATTGAAACAACTAAAAAGTGATAATATAACAATAGAATATAGTACAAAAGTACTAGACCAAATGTAAAATGCAATAGAAGAAGCTATAATTAAAGTGACAAACAAGCAAATTCCAAAAAAAAAAATATTCAACACTAAATTAAATAAAAAACAAAACTGAAAAAAAACAACAAAACACAAATACACTGTCGAACTCTAGCAAATAATCAAGAAAGCAAGAAGTAAGAAGAACCAGAAATGGAAAAGAATGAAGAAATTGAAATAAATAACAAACTTCAAATTATAGAAAAAAAGCTAGAAGCAATATTGCCAAAATTACATAGGCAGTAGTCAGAAGCCTGAATAGACAATATAAAAGGTTGGCAAAGAATAATTAAGGAGAAAAGAAATGAGGAATGAGAACAAGCACAAAGAAAACAGATAGAAGAAAACATAAACAGAAGATGTGAAATAATTAGAACAGATCAAGGTTGAATAATTGTTAGTTTACTAAATAAACTATACAAAAAGATTGTTCTAGACTGATTTATAACACAAGGCAATAAAGAAGTCAACCTAATATGAGACCAAACACAGTTCTAAATGGTTTGGTAGCTCATTTTAAAAATCAATTTAGAAAATGAAAAACCAAGCTTGAAAAAATGACAAAAGAATAGAAAAGAGTATATAACTTGAAAGATTAGATCAAGAAGACCTGGTATAAAGAATTAGAAGAAAGAATAGAAGAAAATAAATAGAAAAAAATACTTAGAGAGCTTAAAGCGAATACAGCTCTAGAAATATCAGGCATAAGCTACATATTAATAAAACATGCAAAGAAGAGATCACAAAAGATTTTTAGAGTCTTCACAAATCTGATTTTAGAAAAAAGAAACATACCAAAGAAGTGAAAAATTGCATAAATATATTCAATTTCAAAAGACATAGACTAGGGTTACTGTCTAAACAACATTAGACCAATAGCATTAATAGAGACATTTAGAAAAATCATTACAAAAGTAGTAACAAGAAGATTAGCCAAAGTGTTTACAGAAAAAAACATACTCAAAAAACCAAATTTCATAGGCCTACCAGGTAATTTAACAGAGCAGCCAATACATATACTAAACATGATAATAGAGGAGACACAAGAAAAGAATAAAGAAGTTTGGATTCTGTCACAAGATATGAAAAAAGCATTTGATTCAGTTCCATTAGAAAGCCTAGATTGGGCATTAAAAAGAGTCAAAATCCCACAAAAAACAAGAAATTATATAAGCAATCTGTTTTGTAATCAGCAACTCAAAATCATCACAGCCTATAGTCTAACAGAAAAAATAACAGCAAGAGACGAAATAAACCAAGAAGAGGTAATCTTACCATTAATTTGGCATTTTTTCTATAATCCATTATTGGAAAAAATACAAAAAGATAAAACATTAGGCTACAAAGTAGAACAAAGAATTGCAGAGAGAGCATGCACTAATAATATTACAAGTTACAGGCAAGCAGCAATTGCATATGCTGATGATACAACATAGATTGCGAACAGTAAAGAACAGATGTTAAGAATTTTAAGCATTGCAGAAGAGTTCTTTAAAATAAATAATATTTAAATAAATGAATCCAAATCAAAGCTCATAGTAATAAACACAAGAATGAGAGAGGGAGAAAGAGAAATTATATTCAGTCATAGTAAAATAATAGAAAAACCTAAAAACAAAATTGTAAAATTACTAGAAATATGACTAAATAGCCAAATAAGAGAAATGCTAGTCTGTAATAAAGCAAAAAGAACAGTTAGTCAAATAGTCAAAGATTTAAGATACAAAAAAATGACAATAAGCCAAATCACATATATAAACAATACAGTAATAATTTCTAAGCTAAGATATCTCTTATAGCTAACAAAAATGTCAAAGAAGATAATCGACAAAATACATTAACCATTAATATACTTGGCAAAACATAAGTGCAACATAATGAGAACATCAAATAATTGCACAATTGAGTACAAAGACTTAGGTAATTGTAAAACTCTAAGTTAGGAGATAATAACTAAGCAAATAAGTAGTCTTTTCTTAAGACTCAATAGACAAAGTAGTCTAGATGAATTAACAAGACTTAGAATAGCTTAAGAATGCCAAAAAGCAAGCTTAACAGAAGACATTTGGGACAATAATAAGAAAATAGAAAATAAGAAGTTTTGGAAGAACAACCTAGTCTGTCAAACAATAGCCAAAGCAAAAGAATAGAAATGAACATCAAAGTAAAAAAACCCTTGTAGAAGGTTTATGAACATGGTAAACAGATAAAAAATATATTAGAAACCAAAATATGAATAGCAAGCAGTAGCATAATAAATGAATGAAGATTGTTATACTTGAATCAACTTATAAATATGAAAGGTAATAACTTGATCACATGGAGACAGCTCAAGAGTCTTTAAGTTTGTTATGTAAAAGAAAAAAAGTTAAGTGATTTAGCAAAATAGAAGAAAAGATGTTAAAAATACAAGCATGCAGAGAAATACAAAACTAGTATAAAATAAGAAGGTATAACACACAAGCACTAAAGATTAAGTGGACAAAGATGTCTAAAGGCTGAAGGAAAAATGAATGGATTATTTACAGACCAAAACATAATTGACAAATAGGCAAAGTAATTAAGAAAAAAAAGAAAAAAGTGTTAACAGAGTATTGGTTAATGTATATAGAAGAAGGAAGAACATCAACAAAATTAAATATATGCAAAGGTTGTAAAAACAGTTTAAAACAAATGACAGACAAATGTGAAAGATAAATAAAACAAGATCACAACATAAAAGTAATATCAGAGTTGCTAATAGAAAAGGCTAATAATAGAATAAATGCAAAGATACTAGAAGATAAAATAATAGAAGAATAAAAAAAAGACAAAATGAAGTTACTAGAAATAAGACAAACAGAAGAATTAGAAATAGAACTGATTAGAAAACAAGTATTAAATAGCACAATTACAAATCAGTTAGTAGAGATATTGACATAAAACAAGAAGAAAGATAAAAAAAAATACAGTTTCTATACTGATAGAGCATTATATAAGAAGAAAGAAGAAAACAATATAGAAAAAATAAGTATCAACTGAGTACAAGTATAAGAGAAAGAAGACTGGCCAGAGGAGGAAATTGCATTAGGATTTGAAGGCTAGCCATTAGCAACAATAATAGAATTAGCAGCAATATGAGCAGCAATCCTAATAATACCAGAAGGAAAAAGCATAGAAGTGTTTACAGACAGCATAGCAGCATTAAGGAACATTAATAGAGCACTTCAAAACATAGAAAAGGAAAGAATCCTAAAAAAGAAAAATGCAATGTGAATAATGAACATTGTAGGTCTAATCAAAAGTAAGAACATTAGGATAGAAATAATCAAGGTTAAAAGTCATAGCAAAAATAAATAGAATAACAAAGCAGACTTTCTTGCAAAAAAAGAAGCAAAATGCTAAAATAAAATATATGCAGATAAAGTCAAATATGATGAAATAGAGTATCATTTAGAGTGGAAAAACAAGAAAATTGATATACCAGTAAGACTTCTGTGTAAAATAATAGTAAATGCCAAAATAGGAACTAGTTGAAAAGAAACAAACCCAATATAGACATTAGAACCAAAAACAGAAAATACATTATATAATTGTTAAGTTTTTAGAAAGAAATAAACAGAACAAAAGGAGTATATTGTACATTAAGGAAACTCAGCACAAGAAGAGCTACAGCAATCAAGTGCATAATGGATGGCCTACTAACACTTGAGGAGCTAAATAGAAGAAGACCAGAAGTATATACAATAGTAGAGTATCAAGTATGTCAAGTCAAAGAAAAAGAGACCTAGGCACATCTAGCAAGTTGTAGTAAACAAAAGAGTTTGTAGAAATGAATCCAAAAAGTCACAACAGTGATAGCATAGAATAGAATCAAGGAAGAGAAGAAAAACAAAATTTCATCACAAGTTCGTTATAAAACATTATTTGAAGAAACAGAAGCAGAAAAAATTACAAACAGAAAAGTGCTAATAAAGGAACTCATAATGCTAAAAGTAAAGAAAAGATTGAAACAACTCTTAAGTAAGCAAGCAACACAGAAGTGCATAGATATAGTCACAAAAACAGTATGGAACACTTTCTATGACCAAGTATGAAGAGTGTGATATGAAAAAATACAAGCTTGGAAGAAGAAGATCAATATAATGAACAAAATGAAAAAAGATGTTTATGCAAAAGATAAACCAAAGAAAAAAATAAAGAAAGATAAATAAGCTAAAGAAAAAGAAAAAAAAAAAGCAGAAAAGGTAGACCAAATAAAGAAAGAAGCTTTGAAGACAATAAATATGCTTGTCACAAAAGGAGAAATATCTTTCTAATATAGCTTTAAGTAGTTAGATGAGCAGTTTATTCTTAACTAGAATAATATGACAAGTTGCACTTAGATACCATTAGAGTGGCCGAGTAATGCTAGACTTAGATGTTGAAAAATTCATATAATTGTATAGGTATATAGTTTTAAGAATCTTAATAAAGTACTAGCATAACTGCTTAAGGTTAAAAATATATTTATATATATATTTCTATATTATTAAAAATAATATTTTTTTAGCACAAAACAAATTTATTTTATGTTTAATATTAAATAAATTTATCTTATATTTAATATAATTAGAGTAACATATATTACAAATAATATTTAATAATTATTCTTTATAAATAATAATTTTGTATCTATTAAGAATAATAATTCAATAGTAACTTTTATAAATAATAATTTTTTTTTTTTTTGAACTTTGGCAACAATGCCAGTTAGTTTTTATTAGCCTTAATTTGATATAGTACAAATTTATAATTACATTTTTAGAATCAATTATTACTAGTACTATATACTATCTAATTTAACATTACTGACTTCACTCGGTTATCCTTATAGCACCTAAGTGCATGTCTGCCACATGCCTGCATGCAGTTACCTTGGCAACCACTTGTGGTCATGGCACACATTAAACTGCTACACAGACAAGAATACTTATCGAACTTAATGTGACATCCCAAATGCCAGAGGTATTGTCTTCTGTAAATCGTACCTATATGTCCTACTTACATGTTTTACCTGGTCTTGTTTCTTCTGCCTCCTAATCTATCTATATCTAGTATTACCTTGTTCCTCACATTTCCCACCTTTTTGTTACTATATCACTCCCAAATTGGTCTTACTTGGATATGTCTGATCCTTATAATCTTCCCATCTTTGGTTTGCCTATTATTGATTCTCCTAAGGTGTTCTGACAATGGTCCAGGATCTACAATGAACATGTATCTCAAGCCAGATTTGCTGTTGCCATTGGTCTTTTGACCAATCCATATCTCAAGCCAAACCTGCTACCGCCATTCTTGTAGATGGCCCAGGTCTTAAAGTTATACAGTAACTCGATGCTGCATTTAACCTCCAACATGGTGCTTCCTTTTATGGTAGAGACTGGGACTTGTTGCACTTACAAACAAGACAATTCTGATTATATCTAGGGAGTTCCTCTGACCTTAGTGATATCATACTATCATATATTGCAAGCTCCCAGCTTATTCGACAATATCTGCAGAATAATTCTGGTTAGCCTAGGGAGTTACACCGACCCTAGTGATGCCATACTATCTTGCAGATCTTATCTCATATTGGTTGGTTGATCCTTAGTCTTGTTCATTACAGATTTCCATATAGGTATGACCAGAACCTGATTTGGTACTTTTACATTGTACAAGGAGGTTATACACCTACCTCCAAGATCTTCCTTTCTATAATTAAATTATTTAGCTATGCCAGAGGTGCTTCCAATTTTGGTTAGACCAATCCTTTATCACAGTCTGTCCTCATGTTTACTGCTTCTCTCACCATTCCAGTTTTTGGTTACTTGTTAGACTACTCTTCCAATCAAATCCTCTTCTTGGATCCCAATTAAGACTTACTTGCACAATCTGTTGATTATCCTTCCAAGCAAGTACCTCACAAGTTGGGTGCAAGGATGTTGGTACTGCCTATATTGGGAGGTATAATGATGTTGGTGTTGCCCTAGTCTAAAGGACTTACATGCGCAATTTTTCTATAACCGTAACCTTCTGTAACAACTGCTTGTTACGCATAGTGCCTGCACTCCACGATTGGGTCTCTTTCTGAGAATTCCTATTTCTGTCATTGTACTGCACTTGGACTTAACCACAGGGCTTCATATTTAATTACAGGCTTCTTATTAGGTTACAAAAGCTAATATCTTTCAATTTTGCCTCTAGCCAGACTTGAACCATTGATCTTGACTGTGAAGGATATGGGAGCTTAACCGCTAAGCTATGGGACCTACACCTATAATAAATATATTAATTAAGATTTTTCAATTATAATAATGCTAATTAATCAAATTTATATAATTATTTACAAGATAGCTCAAATATAATACTTTTGAAAATTGCAAATAAACTTAAAATAACTAAATATTATAAATATTCAATAATATTGATATATGTAATTATATTAAGCACTTATTCATATTAGATTATTAAATTATCATTATAATAAAATAATTTGTTAAATATTATTTTTATTACATTATTATAAAATATTTTTAATAAATTTTTATAAATTATGTTTATTTAAATAATTTCAAAAATATTCACATCTAATTCAATTTTTTTAAAATATCGCAGTTTAAAAATTTATAATAATATTGTTATAATTTTTTATTTTGCAATTCTTTTGCATTTTTTTGCTTCTGATTAATTCTAAAAAATACTTTTGTTAAATAATAAATTAGCTTTTTTTGTTCACTTTATTTAATTTTCTTTAATATTAATTATGATATTTGTATTAAATAATTAATTATATAAAAATGTAAATTAAAAATTAGAGTTATTATTAATAAAAAATAATTTAATACAAGAAATCTATATAATCAAATAAATATTCTATAAATAGTTATTTGTTTTTAATATGAATTAATTTGTTTTAAAATATTTTGCAATTTTCTAAAACTAGTAATGTAATTAATATTGCTAAATATTTAAAACAATTTATATTAAAAACAATACAAAAGTATGTATTTAAAATAATTAAAAGTTAAATTAAATTAAAATTATTTTTAAATACTGTAATAAAATTTACTAAAAACTATCAAGCTGTAGCAAATTTTAAAGTGATGAAGGTCAAGTGGAAGATCTTTTATT
>CAJVQA010002706.1:0-21284 GCA_910591915.1 Cetraspora pellucida | reverse complement strand
TGTACTTTATGTAAAATCTCAATTAAATATTCAATAAAGATAGAGGCATGGCCTTACCATTAACATTAAAAAAAAAATTAAAGATCAATTAACAAATCTCTGTAAAATATAATCTAAAAACAGCTATTATTATAATTTCAAATTCTAATTAATATTTAAAAATTCAATTAAAACAAGCTTAAAAGTAAAATCAAATTTTTGTAATGCCATAATAGACTTGAAACTAGCTACTACTATAATTTCACTATTTGAATAATACTAAAAGAAAAGACTTAGATTATATAAAATTAATTATAATCTAATTCTAATAATATTTGTTTATTATTCTTTAATTTTTTTTAAAAAAAAGTTGTAATTTATGTATTGTTAGTTACATTATATTTTTATATATTTATATTGTTAGTTTAAGAATATAATTTATTTTATTAACTTTGTCTTATTTACAATAGTATTTGTTAATTAATTATTAAAGACACATTATTCAAGTACATTTAGAGGCTCAATAATTTAAATATTGCTAAATAAAACCAGGATGCTTAAATGAAAATAATATTTTTATTTTGTAAAAATTTTTGTATTATATATATAAAAACATCATTACATTTAAGACTCTGTTTAGTTCTTAGAAAAATTCTCTTTTGCTAAAAGTTAGGTTATTAATTTTAAAGTTTATTAACCATATATAAATTGATAATTCTTTATAAATCATGAAGTTTGCAATATCCTAGAATTTGAATTATTGAGTAGTAGTTTAAGATATATGATTAAGTTCATTATTTAATAACTTTAATTTTAAGATTAATACAATCTTATAAAAGCATAATAATGAAATAACTAAATTAGTTTCAAAGAATAAAATAATAACAAAATCTTTAATGCCACAGTATATATATAGTGACTCTGGTATTTTTTAAAAAAATCAAAATTAATTAAAGGTTGCTACCAGAATACAGTATAAAGAAGCAGACACTAGTGTATATAAAAAAAAACTATAATATTAAATTTTTTTTTTGTATAATTATATATAATTCAATATGTTGTTGTTTGAATATATTAGAACTTATTTTTATAATTTTAATGTCTCTTTAATACTAAAAAATTTACCTGTACTTACACTATATATTAAGGATAAAGTACATGTAAATAATTTGTCATATAATTTGCACAGTAAATTTAGATTTACATAATAAATAAAAATATGATACTAATAAAATTTTTTAAAAACACATCAAAATTTTATTAAATTTTTAGGATATATAAATTAAAATAATTTATTTATTATAATAAAAAAATTATAATATATATTATTTTAAAAAAACTATACTTGTATATATCGTAAAAGTCTCAATGGTAAATCCAAATTCTCAGTGGTAACGTTCTGATTGGTTGATTATCATATGATTATCATATGATTTTTATAATAAATTTATAATATCAAATCTTTAAATAAACCTATCTCAATGAATTTTAATTCGAATTTAATAATTATACTATCATTAGAATCATAAAAATCTGCTTTACAATTTTGATTAAAAGCTTAAAAGCAGTTAAGTTAGTGAAAATATTTTTAAATACCAAAATAAAAAAATTTACGATTAAAGTCATATGATAAGTGATCTACGTGAATTCTACTTTTAAATCCTAATGACTTCATTCGACATTACTCGTATACAATACTTGAAAACACTATGTGATCAATAGAAATATCTAACGCTAGCGTGTCAAGAACGAAGATCTGTGATAAGCTTCTTTTTAGAGCTATTATTTGCGATTTGCTGGTCAATAAACATGATTTTTGTTTTGGTATTTTAACCATCGGGTGTGACAAGTTTGGTTATTGAGATTAATATATAGCCACTATTTATATAAGCACAAACTATAAAAAAAATTTTATTGTAATATTTTAAAAAATAAACTCTATTTATTTCGATTAATTATTACTAATTAGCTAGATTTGAAGTAATAAATATCCAAATCTATTTTGAAATAATTAGAAATTAAATATATAAAAAAGAAAAGAACTTTAAAGATAACTGACATAGCAATATACCAAAATATAAGTGCAATATAAAATTTTACACACTGTAAACAACAATATAAAAAATATATTAGTGTAAAAATTGTTATTCCAGCATTCAAATTAATAAATAATAATGAAATTAATGATGTTTTTTGAGAGCTATACATGTTGCTCTTGTACTTTTTCTTATTGGTTCGTTTTAATTGATTCCAAGCTTGAATATATCTATTATTGATAGTAATTTCACTAGGCACTACAACTTTAGCAATATTTTCTTCAAAAAGATAGGCAAAATCCAATGGCTTTGCTTTAACTGCTATGTTATTAGATTCCGACCTAGAATACAAAAGACTGATTAGCATAGAGTAAACAGTAAAAGCATTTTATTTAAATATACGTCACCTTTTTCCAATTAAAAAAAAAGTAAAAACATAAATTGGCATTAATAAAATGTACTGTAAACTACAATAAAACAAATGCCGTGAATTAGTCATTATTAAACTTAAGATAAAATATAAGAAATATGCAAAAATTAACGAAAAAAAACTAGATTTAAGAATAATATTGTCAATGGTAACATCTAATGTATGATTATAATTTCCACTATAAAAACCATTACAGTAATAATTATCCTTATAGCTATAACTAGAATAATTGCTATTATCATTATATGTGCGAATTAGCTCACACTTAGTAACAATGCCATAATCTACAAACAAAAAACAAATAAATAGAAGATAAAGCATGAGAATTATTGAAAAGAATAGTTGAATTATATTATGCAATCTAGGATACCTAAAAAAAAATAGTATATTTAATTAAAATCTTATGTAGATAAAGATATAATAACTATAAAACAAGCATATATACCATCGAGAATTTAAGCAAACCATAATAAATTGTACAACAATTAGTACAGTAGGAATAGTCCATGAAATTACCGCAACAAAATGTAACGAATGTGAAACAATATAGAGCAACAAAAAATATATTGAAAAGAAAATACTCTAAAAATAATAAATTAATATTAGTAAATAAATAAATCAATAATAGTTTAATAATTAAAATAAGCAATAGTTTAATAATTAATTATTTTAATATTTACAGGCATAAACAACGAAAAAAGAAAATCTAAAGTTTGATATGTAATTTGGATTTGCAAGCATATCTTACGAAAAAAAGAATGTCCACTTCTCCAGATGTAATAAAAATGCATAATGGCATAGCGTCTGGAATGAAAATATTTTGTCATACGATATTTTTGTTGAAGAATTAGCTCCCATAAATTTTCGGGTCCATCTATTTCAGCCTGTATAGATTTTTGAAAGTGCACTGTCCAAGAATGATTAGGTCTTGTAACTAATTCAAAATCAAGAGTGTATTTATTGGCAGATTTAAGCTCAATGGAACTTTGAAGTGCAGAATATTGATAAGCAGAAAAACATTCAGATATAGGCGTAATATAGCCAAAAGCTGATTCAAATTGTTTATCTAAAACATTTAACCTTTCATAATTGAAAGTTTGAGCACCCACTATTGGGTTTAATAATCTGATCTTATTTTCACCCTTTACACCTTTTGTGAAACTTATATTTCCACAAACACCGGCAATTTGAGGATTTACGGATAATGTCTTCCATAAATTATAGAGAGATCCATAACCTTTTTACAAGTATCATATGGAAAAACCGCAAATATTAATATTTATAATAATGCAACAGTTTTGCTAATTACATAATAATTAACGATATTAAGAATCTCTCACCTGGTTTAATACCAGCATCAATAAAAACACATATTTTTGGGTTAAGTATTGGACAAAATGCATCAAGAAACCATTGATAAGAATCGTTTTCACTCCATTCGGTAAGACAATAAAGCATTTGAGTTGGAACAATTCCATCATCTTGCATTTTCATTTCAACAGAATCCTTAGAATGTTTGATTGAAATAGAAGTTGTATACTCATACATATGTGCATTAACTGCTTTCTTATCTACCTTTGCTTTTGCAATATCATTTTGATAGACACCAAGAGCAGTCAAATATGCTAAAATATGTTTATTAACATTAATACGGCCGACTGAAATTATACATACAACGATTTTTTTCCACCCGTCTTTACCCTTATCAAAATATATGCATTATTAATACAGAAAGTTTAAATTAATTGAATGATAATAAAAATGCAAATTTACCCATGTTTTGCAATCTTTGATAGAACAAAGATAAGCAATATTTTCCATGATTCCATAAAGAGTGTGGGATAACGGAATTTCGTCGTCCTATTAACATAAATATAAAATACAAAATATAAATCATACATCGTTCAATAGTAATAATATTTATTAACAGAACTTATCTACTTACACCATGTATATTTATTAAGATAAATAGTTCAGTATGTCTTGGAGGATTATATTCTATTTGACGGAGCGTAAAATTTTCTTTCTTAAAGTCACTTGGCTTGCTTGTGCAAGCGGTATATCTCATATGTGTGAATTCCTTGGATGTTTTATGATGAGCATTTATTAATAGATTTGTGAGTACAGGTAAATCTATCAACAAATTTCCATTAAGTAATTCAACATGCTTTTGCTGATAAGGATTCTGTTCCGAAGATTCCTTAAAATCGATCTGAATCGTTATGGAATGACTGTAATTTTGAAGTGACAGTCTGTTAAAGAAGTTATTCTATTATGAGCAAAATCTATAATGAACTTTATACTCACGAGCTGGTAATTTAGATGTATTTATTAATTAGTAAAGGGCAAATTATACAAAACAAGGGCTTAAAACAACAAATACAATAAGATTATACTGACTCACTGGAAATTTTATTTTCACTTGCAAGACTATAATCGCATTCATTTGGATTGTAGGAGGTAGCGTCTTGACATATAAATATATATTTCGATAAGATCATTTCATAATGATAGAAATAGAGATAAAAATAAACTACGTATTGAAATATAAATACTAACTATGTTCTTCACTATGAATATTTGAATTTGAATTTTCAAATGTATCAGTAGAAGTGGAGTTTGCATTATATGAAGAATTATTAGACTCTTGTGTTTTTTTATTATCAATTGGATTTGCTATAAATTCAATAGTTTCTATTGATAATTTCTCGAGTTCAAATATAATTTCATTTAATTTTGGACGCAGATCTGGATCAGAAGACCAGCAATTCTTGTAAAGGTTGGCGTAATTTGGTGGTGTATTTTCTATAGTTTCCTCCCTTTTATTTTGTGAAATTTCAAGGAATATTGCTATATCAGGAAGACCATAAAACGGTGGGACTCCACTTGTGAGTTCCCAAAGTAATACGCCTATACTATAAATATCGGATCTTTTGTCCCGTTTAGCATTTTTATTATTTTGAAGGCAACATTGTGGTTCTAGATATGCTGGCACACCTCCCATATCAGAGCTCGAAGCCGTAGTATCAATTAATCGCTTTGATATTCCAAAGTCTGAAATTAAGGCCTTACCACCGTCTATTAGAATATTCTTTGAATGCTAAAAAAATTTTACATACAGTGTGTATACTTTATAAATTCAATTTTGAGCAAAAAATTAAAAACGGGTTAAACTTACTAAATCACGGTGAATAATGTTTTTATCGTGTAAATGTTTTAATCCACTCGTGATACCCTTTGCAATTTTTATAAGTTCGGTCCATGAAATTTTATAGATACCTTCGTCTTGTTTACTTCGTAAATAATCGCGTAAGTTACCGTCA
Source organism: Cetraspora pellucida (assembly GCA_910591915.1). NCBI lineage: Eukaryota > Fungi > Glomeromycota > Glomeromycetes > Diversisporales > Gigasporaceae > Cetraspora > Cetraspora pellucida. The sequence continues at coordinate 15,516 of CAJVQA010002706.1, read as the reverse complement.
GTGGCAAGTTGTAACACCAACATAAAGTTTCCGGTCAAATCTAAAGTTATTATGATGTTTATATTATCATTTAAAGAATTATTATGTAAGTATTTACGGTACTTATTGTCAATTGAATATTAATTGTCGCGGCTGAAGCTTGAAATTTAAATTATTTTAATATGAAATGTTTATAAATTTTTAGAGTGCATTTTTTTAGCATTTTTTTAATAGTTAGATTAGGGTTAGTTTTGATAATAAAAGAGTATAAGTAGATTTTTGTAGGGTTTATATTTTTAAATCAAGGTCTTTGATTCAAGCTTTAGCCGCGACATATTGTATACCTCTTGAAACTCCGTAGAACTTTATAATGTTAGGATGGTGATCGATCGTATAAAGAAGTTTAAGCTACATATATTTAACGTTAGTTCGGGTTCATAATATAAAAAATTTAGTGTCTCGCATTGGTCAGTTCGGACCGAGTTTTTTAAAGAACGGAATCGAACAGACAATCGAGTCGAATCTAAGAACTGGTAATTGATCCAATGCAACCAATCAAAGTACACTCTTTCATTTCAGTTTGAGTCTAACTTAATGCCCAGAAGCGGTTGATTTTAAAGATCATGGACCGAATTCGACCCAAACAAATCTGCGAAACACTGCAGATAATGAATATTACCTCACGTCGGAATTGTTTAAATTCTTTATGATTCAAACTTAAGTTGTTCTTTAAACTTTTTAGAGCGTATTTTTCACCTTCTAAAATGGTCGAATACACAACTGCAAATCCTCCGCTTCCAATGACTTTAAGATTTTCATGCTGCGAACAATCAAAAATTTTTATATCATATTTTTTAAAATACGTCATCAATTGATCCGAATATTCAACTACTAATGTCATATAAACGTTCACGATATTAAGACATTGCGTAAATTACGGCAAAATTTAATCATATAATAACTTACATGCTTTTCCTGACATAGCTTTAGGTTAAGGATTTTTTTGATTCCGTACTGTATTTATAATAAGTAATTTACCATATATAAGGAAATTTTTTATAGTTTGAAGAAAAAATAATCGTGCAGCTAGTGTGCGTTGTACAACATAACTGGCACTATTAATTGGTTGATAGACTGGGTCATTACGCAATATGCTCTACGCATTAGCGTAACGTTTCGCATTATTGGCAGCCACGGATACGAATTGGCAAAAGTTGACATACCAAAAAAATCTTAAAGTATATCTTTTTTATAAATTATCAAAGTAATTCGGTAATCTGTGAAGTAATTCGGAAGTTGGATGAGACGTTTGAGTTTAACTTATAAATACAATAAATCAATTAAACTCGGCAATTTAAGCTGTCTTTTATGTATTTTGTGAAAACTTATTCTTCGCAATCCCACCTCAGATAGAAGTCCGATTATAAGCTAAGCTAAGAATATAAAGTTGAGAGTTATAAGGTTTATAGATTTTGGGAGAAGAGTTAAAGCGAAGTAGCGGTTCTGTAACTGCATACCGATAGTGTTCAAGGAAAGGTTCAAAATTTTTTTTTCTTTCTTACTGTAATTTGGATATGTTGTTTTTTTCTTTAATAAAATTTGGCTTGTCTGTTTGCGACAAGATTATAGTTTAGATTTAAATATCGAAAAATTATTATATCACGGGATGATCTACAAAAATTGTCAATCACAATGAAAGTCTGCTATGTAAAAATCATTTTTCTGATTTAAAACATGTGATGATATTAAATTGAAACCTTCAGCATAAGATTATAATCATCGCATCCCTTTTACTATATTCTTTCATTTGATCCTAAAAAAGAGATTGTTATATGAAACATGATGAAACGCTACTATATACACAAACTGTTCAGGTAAGCAATTGTGCATGCATGTTAAACGTCAGAATAAAATTTAAATTCGTCTTTCGACGGTATAAGCTAAATGATAAAATAGCCTAAATGAATTTACTAAATTAAGCTTAATGAATTTACTAAAATACACCATAGGCGTAGAATATCATAGTTGCCTCATTTCCGAATTAAAACTTTGAGTAACCGATTGTTTTTGTAGTTCCATGGAACTCTCGATGGCCTTTCTTTGTATGCTTATACATTATAGGTTATTTAACGGCAGCGTTATGAGTCTGGTTTTTTATAGTCATAGGCTTCGATTACCTTTCTAGTGGATTTATGGCTTGTTAGTTCGAGTAGTCTTTGTTTCTTTAATGATGTACCGTAAAAGTGCGCATACGATATCTTCCAAAATATTAGACACCATGAATTAGACCCGGGCGCGAACAGTGCAACTTTTATTAATCAAATGTGGTTTTTTTTAACTCCTAATGCACTTTAAATATTCTTTCTTTTCATAATATAATCTCTCAGTATGTGCTAAATAAGATTTTAAAATTAATGGACTCAGGTATTGTATATCGCTTTTACTGTAATATTTTAGTTATAAGAGCGTGAATGGACTCCCATAATGAACCAAAAAAAAGTTTTTAATTTGAAAAATTAGGTGAATAAGAATACAATTTTTATAAAATTACCAAATTATAATTTTTTACCTATTGCCTCTTTTGTTATGGGATTTTCCACTTGTGTTTTTAGTGATGTCATCTTATCAAGAAATGATAATGTAAATTATACTTCGTACAAATAAATAAACAATTGGCTAGAGCGAGGTGAAAGCATTTCAAGCCTAACTCTACTGAATCTTATGAATATCCAGCTTTGACCCAAATTTTAGATACAATATAGCTAAAATTAAACACCTGAATCTTAGTTTAAAAATAATATCTGACTTTTAATGCAATATATAACTGACTTTAATAGCTGACCTTAAATATAACTGACTTTTTTTGTCATACACTATTAAATTTTAGGAATGTCCGGTTTCTACTTCACCCCATCCCAAATTTAGAAGAATCGAACCAAAATTAGGTTCAACGTTTGGATATCTGAATCTTTATTTAAAATATAATAGCTGAATACATAATTAGGTTTTAATAAAAAAATCATTGTAAAGATAGGCAAGGTAATTCCACATTATGTAAAAAATTTTACCAATAATATATAATTACAACTAAAAAACATACTAAATTGTCATGTAGTGTGATTTGGCTTTTTACATAATAAATAATTATTTCGCCTATTTCTAAATGATTATATCCTTGTTAAGTAAGGTGCTTTTAATCGACTGAGTAAATTTATATTAAAAACACCAGGAAATTTTTTATTAAGATTTGTTAGATAATGTTGTACTCATATGATATAACAATTAACTGAGTAAAGCATTAATATCTTTAAGTAATACTAAAAATTTAAAGCTTATAATTAAGTCTATTATAGACAATTTTTTTATTTGACATTAGAGTGTAACTAATAATTGAGGGACAAATATTATACAGTTATTCGTCAAAAAGTTTGATGAATAACATTCTTATTCATTGAAGATTTTGCAAGTAATATGGCAAATGATTGGTTAACAGATACTGTAAAGCAGCACATATTAATCAATCATTTACTCTATTACTTTAAAATCTTCAATAAATAAGGCAGTTATTAGTAGCTTATATGTTCAGTAAAAATATTATCCTTCTGGTCATGATGATCTACATAAACTTTTTTACTATAAATACGAATTTTATACTTTTTAAAAATGCTTTCTAATTAGTTTATTCAATTGACCTACACATGTTTAAAGGTTCGAAATTTTTCTTGCTTTACAGCATATATGGGAACGCTCATAGTAAAAGTAGGGGATTAAATCCTTGCTTATGGTTAGAGTAAGGGTTGGTTTGGAATTGGGCGAGGTATATCTTACACCAAAATTGCACAAGAATTTTTTTTTTGTTAAAAGCCAAAAGGTGGTTTAATAATCAAAAATATTGAGATATTGGTTAGTTTTTATATTGCCTGTGTACATGCACCCCGTGTACAAATAAAAATTTTTCTTGTATATAAATTAAAATTTCACAAGAAATATGTTTTGTTAGAATCTAAAAGTTATTTTATAATTAAGATTTTGAGATGTCGACATATTCGTGCACATACACAGAGTATAAATAGAAATCACTCTAAATAATGATATTGTAACTTTTTATAAACTGATTAGCAATACGCTTAGATTAATATTTTAGTGCAAATTTTTTAAATAAATTTTAAAATTAAAGAAAGTTACAAAATATAACTATTGAAACAATTGAAATCGTGGCGTATGTAATTCAAGAATATTTGTTAATTTATTATAATCTTATCATTGTAGTTAACAAATATAGGATGTCAGACTTAAAGAAAGGGTATTTTAAGATTCAGCTATTCCTTAATAAAATGAGTTTTAGTTAAATTGCAGGTAAATTATAATCATTGACCAAGTTAATTCTCATATATTAAACATAGTAGAAGATGAACTTTCTTATCACTCAAATTTATTTAGAATTTAGTTGCAATTTTAGAATCCATAAAATATGATTCTATATACAACAACATTCATAATACTGAATAAATTTACTGCCAAAAATTATTATAGAATTATTTTTGTAGTTATTGTCAAATTTATAAAAAACTTAAAAAAATTTTAGTATTTATTCCTTGGAGAAATATTACACTTATTTAAACAAAATGTGTAATATTTAATAATAATATGATATATACTGCAAAATCTTTGCTTAGATTAATATAAGTTTAAATTTGAAAATAAAATAAAATTAGTGAAATACATTTAGTCATAGTTAATTACATTAAGAAAATCTTGAAAAAATGGCGAATTTTCAATTGAGTCACTAACAATAGCGTCAATTGCAACTTTAAAATTTGAATTTGTAAGGATATTAGAAACTACGAACTGACCATCATAACTCGGGTTTCCATAACAAGTAACAGCCAGTGAGCGATTTGATACAATTTTTGCAACACCAATATTTTTAACAACAGCTATTACTTTAGGATCCCAAAGATAATAACCAGTATAGAATGCAGAGGCCCCGCCATGCCAAGTTGCACGAATATTGAACAAGAGATTATATGTAAATTTACTATAAAAACTTTTGAGTTTTGAGAGTTTGTTGAAAAAAGCAGGATTAAGAGGAGTTTGATTTGTAAAATCTAATGGCATCAGAGTAATATCCAAGTTAGAAGCGAGTAATTCTTGAGCTGCAGTGCAATCAAGATAAACATTAGACTCAGCACGAGTATTATCTGGTACACTAATTAAATTTCCGGGAACATTTAAAGAACCGGCCATCCAGAAAACTTTATCAATTTTTGCAGAATAAGATGGCAAAGCACGTAGAAAAATAGCAATATTAGTAGCTGGACCGGTTAATATAATAGTGGGTTTTTTAGCAGTTTGTTGAATCGTAGAATCAATGAGATCGGCGAAGTCCCTAGTTATATTAAAACCTTTAATAGCATCATACCATAGTCGTTTTGATAACCTAAGCTGTCGATTAATACCGTATAACAAATCAGTATCACGCTTTCCACCAGCACCTTCAGGGACCGATTTTTGATGAGTGCAGCCTGGTGTAATAGGATTTTTGTCTAATTCGTACAAGGAATAATCAGCACCAAGTATGACAGGAAGGTTTTTTCCGGGATAGATGTCATCCACAATATCAACAATATTCTGGGCCGAAGCTATCAATAGATATTATTATCTTTGTTTAAAAATGGGAATTTTAACAGCATTAGTGAAATACCTGTATGTGACCATCCATCACCTTGGTAAGTAATGCCGCGTACATCAAGTTCCTTTGATTTAAGAGCATAAAGAACCGCAAGAAAATCGTCAGTATCACCATCTATATCAATAATCACAGGCAATGGGTTTTGATGTTTATCATTAGAAATTGAGGAGCCAACAAACATAAAGAATATGAAAATAAAATGAATGTTAAACACCATTTCAAAGATACTTTTAGGATACTATAATTATTAATCAAATAACTTTTGAAGGTGAAGAACGCAATAAACGTGTAATTGATTTCTTAACATTAAATAAAATTTTGAATTATCGACAGAATATGCATCCGACATATTCATAGACTGATTAGGCTAGATTTTCTTTATAAAGGTGTCAATAGCACGAAATTTACTAAGGGGCAGGGATGCTAAAAGTAATGTCGATAAATTAATAGTTATGCAGCGCCAGTCAACAACCAATATCTAATTAACGGTGTTACCTATTGTTATGGGTAAATCCGACCTAGGACCATGAAAAACAATCGTATAACGACCCACGCAAATGCACAATGAACACCCGTCGTACAACGATGCCTGTGACCCAGGAAAACTCAGGTTACCCATTTAGTGACAGCGCCGATATCATTGAGAAAAGCCACCCTCCCGATTTGGAGACATCTGTTAATGTAATATTACCTTGACAGGTAAAGTCTGTGGCCGTGTAAATGTGTCGTCATATGCTGGGTTGTGTGTTGTCGTGGGAAGAATGAAAATTCAATGAAAAATACTAAAGGGACGACGGATGGGTTGTAGAAAAAAGGGGAAAGTGTTAGTAAAAAGAGTAAAAACGGCTTATGTCACTGAGAAAAAGGCGTCAAAGCCGTGTTTGAATTCCCCTTCTTTCTCTTATAGTTTTTTGTTATAAATATGGGTCGGATTTCCCTCTTGTAATAGACCTTTGACCTTTTCTACCTTTTTCCCTTGTAACATTTGAACCTTCTCGATAAACGCGCCCTAATAATAAATAAAGTTGTTAATTTGTGTTCAAAAATAAACCAAATAAGCTAAATCACAACATTCCTTTAACCCGTCTACTTGCATTTCGAATCCGCCTTGACCAGTGCCAAATCGTAACCGCCTCACCTGCTTTCGAGCAACGTTGCGCAACGTCAGTAATTCCGAAGCGACAATTCGTCGCATTCCTTCCTTTTCCTAGTGGTGCCGTCCCAACCCTAATTGCCTGTAGCATTATAATTACCTACTATTGCTGATTCGTGTGATGCTATTCATAACATAGTTTTGGACGTCTCAAATAATTTGGATAATGTCGTTAATACAGTCAGACTTTCATAAATGCAACCCCTAAATGCATGCCCTATGAAAAGCCTCCTAAATACACATCTTTATTGTATGAATAACCCAATTACACACGAGTTCATATTTAAATCCAGATTTGCATTCTTATAGATCAAATTAATATACGTTGACACCAGACAACCGGTGTCGGCGTTTCGGTCCCTTCTCAATCGGATACGTCGTGTCACCTACGAATCGGCTTAGTCGATATGAGGCGGTTAGATTTGGCGAGTGGTATGTTATGATCGTAGGTATTATTATAATGACAGTGGTATATTATTATTAGGGACGAATTCTATTTGAATCACGAATACTCTATTCATCTCTTCATAGGGTTCAAGGCCTTTATTATATACTTTCGTTTACATAGGGCATGTTATACATTCGATTCATGATACATCGCTTATACTACTTATAACGTCTATACTAATTATATTGACGATAATGTTTATATCAATGATATCGATCATATTGTTTATACTGATTATAACGTCTATATCACTGATACTAATTATATTCTCTATACCCTATATCCCTCTGATACCCCTTATTGTGCTAATACCCATTATTAGTCCGATGCATAAGATACATAGCATACAGCGAATACAGTGTATACTATGTATACCTATTTCAGGTATATGATCTACATACCCATCCTGTATCACTTCGATTACCTCCTTCCGGAATCACAGTCTTACGGCTCACATTCCTCCCCAACTCAAGGTCGAGTTCCACGAGACAAAGTCAAATAACGGGAAACAAGTTTCCACCAGGATCGAATGTCATCGAGGCTGATTGAAGCAGAGATAAGTACTAGGGCATTCCTTTGTCATTTATGATTCTTCGTTCCACCTCTAATGCCATTATTCTTTCTTTTGTTTTAGGTCCATTTTTCAATATGGTAATCATTTCTTCAAGGGCCAATTTCGAAATCTTTACGATGGCTTTCCTTTTTGTATTATCATGTTGTTGATCACATGGTTTCAGGTGAGTTTCATCAAACTTTTTCAATTTTCTTGTTTCTTTTATTAACACTTTAAGTTTTTTTACCCTTCTATTCCAATCATCACAGGCATCTTCAAGACTTCTGAAATTCAATGATTTTAGTTTTTCAATCTTCTTCCATTTTCTGGTTTGATAACAAGAGTCAAGACTATGTCCAGATGGTGGTAATCCTTCAGGTTCGACTAGGTATGGGTTCTTTATCTCTCGAGGGTCATCTTAGATCATCCTTCTGAATTCATTAACCCTTTTGTTCCAATCTTTGCAGGCTTTATTCAGGATTCAGTAACGAATTCGGGCAGCAGAAGCTTTAGTTTCAACAGCTTTCTTAGCTATCATTCTATAACAGCGATCAACTTCGAATATTCCATCACTATTTTTCGTGCCAGCTGCTTTTCAATACTGAGTGAGTGCTTGATGTTCATCCTTCTTAATATCAATTCCATTGTAATAACAATGCTCAACTTTATATACTCCATTAGTATACCTCATATTCGCAGATTTTTCATAATATTCAAATGCCTTATGTCTGTTCTTTTGAACTCCAAGTCCATTTTGGTAACAATTAACATTATATGCTCTATTAGCATTACCCATATTAGCAGGGTTTTGATAATAGATAAAGGTTTTTTGTTTATCTGTTTTGACACCAATTCCATTTCGATGGCAATATTCAACGTTATACATACCAACAGGAGAGCCCTACTCACAGGGTTCTAGATTGCTAATAAAGGGTTCATATTCGTCCTTTTCAGCTTCACTTCTAGAGGGCTCTTTCTTGAGTTCAGATGGGTTATCAGTTTCCTTTTCAACTTCAATTCCATGTTCGTAAGGATAACTGATGTTAAAGGTACTTCCCATATTGGTGGCTTTTTGAAAGTACTCGATCACTTTTCGATTATCTTTATCAATTCTGATTCGTTTGTCCTTTTTGACTCCAATACATTCATCCTTTCTAATTTTATTACATTCATCTTTTTTGTCTCCATTTTGTTCACCTTTTTTAACTCCAATTTGTTTGTTTTTATCTTCTTCAATCTCATTTCTATCGTCATCTTCATCCCATATCATATTATCATCATTGTCATCATTGCTGTCCTCTTCATTATCACCATTATCATTGTTCAATGCTTGATGGCTATCTTTTCCAACATCAATTCCTTTTTTATAATATGATCCAACATTAGATGTTTCATTATTATTTCTCATTTCTGCAGATTTTTGATAGTGAATAAGTGGTTTAGGTGTCCAGGTCTTTAGAGTCTTTAGGTAACTATCGATTAAGTCTTCTAACTCATCTTTGTCTTTTACTTGTTCATTAGGTTCTTGTTCCACCTTGTCAACTTCAATTCCAAGATGATATCCAAGGTTATTTTGTCCATTTGATGCAAACTTGGGTTCAGGTAACTCAAACTTCAGGCCTTCAAGGTAATCATTGGTCAACTTTTTTAACACATTTTTAGCATCCAATTTAACATCTTGCTCTTGTTTTAGATCTTTTTTTTCATTATCATTACTGGAGAGCTTTAGGAAAGAATCTGATTTAAGAACTTTAGTTGGTTTCTTTTGGCAGGACTTAGCTCTATGAATTTTAGGAGTTTGTTTTAGGCTCTTGAAGATATGGAAGTTTTCTTGATGGCATATATGGTGAGGATAATTATGTGGAGCAGGTGTTGTAGATACTTTAATATATGAGAGTAGGTATACAATTTCCTGTGTTTTATCTTTATTATCTAAAGATATGTTTTCTAACATTTTTAATATAATCTCCAGAGCCTGAGGAATTTGTCTTTCATTAAGGCTTTGATTTCCAAAGGCTTCATTAATAGTTTGTTGAACCTTCTGGGCTTGTCTGTCAGTAAGTGCTTCGAATAAGGCTGCACATCTCTGTTCTAATGCTATTACGTCTGGGCATTTACTGACAATATGCTTTCTTCTCTTACAATAGGAGCACTAGGCTTCTTCTTGAAGGCTTTTTTGGGTCTGTTCATGGTATGGGACTTGCTGAAGGCAGGTCTTTTTTGCTTGGGCTTCTAGTTTCCAGGATGTTGGATAAGTTCTATACATTTTTTTCCTTTCTTTCTTTGTTTGGTCTTTTTCTTCTAACTCCTCTTCTTTCTTTCTGTAGATTGGTCTGAAATTCCAATGTATTGGTTGAGACCTTGCACGTGCTTCAATCTAGGTAGTAATGGTGGTAAGTCTCTTGTTCATCCATTCTAGCTATTGACTTAATTCTTCTATTCTCTCTTTAATCTAATTTATTCTTTCATTTATTAGGGTTCCCTTAATTCTACAGTCTAGCTGTTCTTGGATGTCGAATCTCACAGTTACTACCAAAATGACACCAGACAACTGGTGTCGGTATTTCGGTCCCTTCTCAATCAGATACGTCATGTTACCTATGAATCAGCTTAGTTGATAAGAGGTGGTTAGATTTGGTAAGTGGTATGTTATAATCGTAGGTATTATTATAATGACAGTGGTATATTATTATTAGGGACGAATTCTATTTGAATCACAAATACTCTATTCATCTTTTCATAGGGCTCAAGGCCTTTATTATATACTTTTGTTTACATAGAGCATATTATACATTCGATTCATGATACATCACTTATACTACTTATAACATCTATACTAATTATATTGATGATAATGTTTATATCAATGATATCGATCATATTGTTTATACTAATTATAATATCTATATCACTGATACTAATTATATTCTCTATACCCTATATCCTTCTGATACCTCTTATTGTGCTAATACCTATTATTAGTCCGATGCATAAGATACATAGCATACAGCGAATACAGTGTATACTACATATACCTATTTCAGGTATATAATCTACATACCCATCTTGTATCACTTTGATTACCTCCTTCTGGAATCACAGTCTTATGGCTCACAACATTGTAGGACCCGAACGGCCAGGCCATTCGGGGTGGGATATTATCTAATTAGGGAAGAAGTTGATCACATCTGTCACATCTGTCTAAGTTGTTGCATATGACTGATCAATCATATATGACATATGTGTCGAATATGGCGGATAGCAGTAAGGGAAATATCAGTATGATTCGACTGATTAGTAGCATCAGTGATATCAATCATATCCATTGCATAATGTAAATAGAAGTTTTAATTATAAATAAAAGCTGAAAAGGCCCTCTAGGGAGAATAACTTCCTCTTAGCAATCAATATATAACACATTTAACACCTAGCTACATATAAAACTGCTTATTGATAATAAACAGAAACCTTGATTAAAAATCAATTGTTGCTACATAAACCACCCCCAACTCATAACAACTAATGTACACCAGTATCCTTGTCCAACAACAACCTGAGTTATTTAGTATTAGTAAACCCAATCATTATCAAACAAATCATTTGACAAATTTAACATGCTTTTTTTGACCCAATTTACTCTACTTAAAAGTTATACAAGAGGTCTGACTGATTAGTGACTAACTTGCCATTTTACAATTACAACATACCTATTTTTATATATAAATTTTATATAAATTTTTTTATTTTTAATTTTCTTCAAAGTTTAGGTCAAAACTTCAGATTTTTATTTTTAAGTATCTAAAGATTCTTTGTACATAATTTAACTAATAGTTAATAATAAAGTTAAAAATAATATTGATCCTAAAGTTGAACTTTTATTTACAATATTTTTAGTTAAAAGACTAACACATTATCAATAATTATAATAATATATGTTTTTTAAATTAAAAGACTGATTCATTGTCAAAAAAATTATAACAAAATACTTATAATATTTTATAATGGGTCAGTTTTTTAACTTAAGAAATATAGTAAATAAATGTTTAAGTTTAAGATCAAGATTATTTTCAACTTTATTAACTGTTACTCAAACTTTTTATAAAAGATATTTAAGAACTCAAGAATAAGTAACTGAAATTTTAAATTTGATTTTTATTTTAATTTAAATGAAAGTTATAAATAAAAAAATTTTTTTATATAAAATTTCTAAAAATACCTGTAGTATATGATATCTGGTATAAGAAAAATATATAACATATTAGTTTAGAATAAGTTAAGATAAATTAGGATTAATGGTGTACTTTAACTAAAACTAGATCTGAACATTTTTACTTAAAGCACCTATACCAGTTTTCTTAATAAAATTTTAAGATATTAATGATTTTTTGTTTTTTTCCTTATATCTAAATATATACTCATCAGGTACAAATAGAAATTTTTTTTTTATAAATTTATTTATACAATTTAATAAGTACTTTAATTAATTTGATCAATACATCTGGATTTTAAACAACATGTCTACTAACTGATAATTTATGGTTTTATTACAATGCACTTAAGAAGGTCTGATGCATACTTTATTGTTTTAATATATAAGATAGACTTGATGTCTAAATTCCAAACTATTATAGTTTACTATATTTAATTCCAAATTTTAAATAAAAAACTTGAGACAAGCTAATCTTTTATAACTTTATTAATAATCCTTATCTAAACAAATTAAATATATTTTTATATAGAATATATTTGCAAATTATTAAATTTATTTTTTTAATATTTAAATTTGGGATTAATATCTCAAGTTTGATAGCAAGTATAAATAAAAAAAGTAACTTTTAGAAAATTTTACTGTAATTTAATGTTTTGATCAAAATCAAATTTGTATTACATAAAAACATATATTTACTTAATGTTAAATTTTTAGTATTTTCTAAATCATTTTAATAAAGTTTTACACATATGTGAACTCTTGGTCTAATAGTTACCTGAATAGTATTGTATATAATATTAGTATATAAACAGAATAGTAAGCTTTAAGCAAACATTTGCTCAATGAATTTTTAACTATTTTAAATAAAATATTAGATATTATCTAGGCTTATGGAAGAAGTTCATAATAATAATTATTAATTTGTAAAGATAAGTTGAAATTTAATTGCAAATTTCTTGTATAAGTATTATTTTCTTTTACTAGTTTATTTCATCAGTATCTTTGAATATCTTTAGATATTTTTGAGTAATCAATTATAAGATAAGTTTTTAAAATCTGTAATTTATCTCTTGGTTAATGTTTATTAAAATAAAAACATATAGCTTTATAATATTCTGGGTTTACTTATATGTTTTTAATTATATGAGAATAAGTTAGCAAAATGAAACAATTTATTAGATAAATTTGATCTATTCCTACTACTTCTTTTCATATGACTCTATACTTTATAAAAACTAGTATTAAGTTTTCTAACTTTTTTTTGTTGTAAAATAGATTCTGTTAATGCAAAAAAATTATTATTATAAACTTTATTATTATCTAAAACATGTTATTAAGTAAGATTTGTTCTGATATTTTTTATTTAATTGATTTGTTTGATTAAAACTTTTAATTTTAAAACATAATTGATCTTCAATTTTATTAAATTCTAAAAGTAAAGATGTTTAATATAAACTTATATTATTGAGTTAACTTTTCTTATAAAGATATATTAATAAACTTTTATAATAATATATAATTTAATAGCACTTTAATCTCTATTTACATTCTCAATAATCTTATTAAAGATACTACTTGTAATTATAAGAACATTTGGCTATTTTTATAGAATATAAATAAAGCATATGACTCTGTCAATTTTACTCTTTTTAAACATTTACTTTCTTATCTGACATTTCCTTTATCAATTATTAATATTCTTTCTGATCTCTTAATTGATTATTACAACCAAGTTATTACTAATTTTGGTCTAATTTCTTATATCCTATTCACAATGATATTGACCAATATAAAACTATTACTTCTTTATTATAATGCATATACTATGATTTACTTATCTTATATATATATGCACTAGTACCTGGCTATACCTTACAATCCTCTTGAATTACTAATCTTAAACTCTAAACATTTAATTCATTACAAAACAATGCTCTGTTTTTGCATATATGGATGATACTCTTTGGGTTGCTTTATTACAAACTGAGTTTTCTAATATATTATCTATAACTAAATCATTTCATACTATATCTAACATTCAAGTTAATTTTACAAAATCTATTTTAGTTACTAATAACCTTCTATTTAACTACATCATTATTTCCTATAATAATTATCTTCTTTTACTATATTCTCCTAAACAACCTTTTAAATTAGAGGTTGGAATCAGTTTTAAAATTTCAAGTTTATCACATGAAAATTCGAGTTTATTATATCAAATTTCGAGTTTATCATATCAATTATTAATGATTTATATGACAAACTTGAATTTTGGTATAATAAACTTGAATTTTCATATGATAAACTTGAATTTTCAAAACCGGTTCAAACCTCTACTTTAAATTTTTAGTTTGTTAGTTTATCTTAAATAATAGGCAATTTAAACAAACAAAACTGCTTATTGTTAAATCCTTTTAACTTATCTAAATTACTAAAACTAAACATATAACTGGCTTACATGTTCATTATATTATTAACACAGTTATCATTTCTAGTCTCAAATATCTTTTTCAAAATATTGTAATTAGTTAGCCTATCTGCAAAAAATCTTTACTCAATATATCAGTTTTGTTAAACTTAAAGCTAAACTTTGTTGTACAATACTCTCTAGTATCTTTTTATATTCCCAAATTTACAATATCAAGTACATCTAAGACATCTAACTATAACACCATATTTCTAATCTTCTCAAACAACTTAATAATCCTAACCTATTAGGCACATTAACTTGTATCTGAATTTAACAGTTACAAAACAAACTCTAGTCTCTTATTAATATCTTCTTATATTCTAATCTTATTATTGATAGTTCTAATTATCTAACTACAAACTTTAAAATTATTTAGCTTATCAAGCATATTAGCTAAACATTTTTTATTAATCCAACTTATAACATTTCATTTACTTTAAATAATGAAGTTATCTCTCTTGAATCCCTTCTTTCCTCTCATATTAAATATTATATTTTCAAAAAATAACTTAGATATCACAAATTACTCTTTTTTGACCCACTTACTATATATAATAATTCATGCTTATTATACTGGAAACACATTCTCTTATATTAAATAAGCTTCCTAAAAATATTGTATCTCAATAATTTATCACTTTTGAGAACATTAAACAAGCTATTTTTAGCAATATACTCTATATAATCATTTTAATTTATTTTAAACAAATTATTTTTTTTATACTACTGGTTACTTCATCTCTAATACTAAATCTTGGCTATTTATTGTTTTTAATGATCAAATAATTATTAACAAAATCAAAAGACATAATACTCCTACAAACCTTATCCTTATTATTCACTGGTACTGCTCATATTAGTTACAGTTTTCAAACCTATATCCTATTTCCTTCTCTACTACTATATTATATTGTTATAGAACGATTTATTATTATTATTATTATTATTAGTTATTATTATTTTATTATCTTATTATTATTAGTATTAGTTATTTCATTATTGTATTATTAT
>CAJVQA010002705.1:0-21285 GCA_910591915.1 Cetraspora pellucida | reverse complement strand
AGAGCCAGTGCACTTTCACAATATCAAAACTGACTCAGACATTATTACTGATCCCAAACTAATTAAACAACACATTTCAGACTATTTTAATGAATAGACAGCATACCATTTTTACAATGAACAAATATTCAATGAATACTGGCAAACAGAATATATACCAAACCCAAAAATCAATCCTGAATGGTACAATTCTGCACTTGAACATATCAATATAGAAGAAGTTACACAAACTATCCAACAACTTCCAAATAACAAAGTCTGCAGACCATCAGAAATTAGTTATGAGATGATTAAGCATATTGAAATAGATATGCTAACAGCACTTACAGCATTTCTTAACAGATATTTAACTCTACAAAACATTCTAAAACAATGGAAAAAAAGTAGAATATATCTGATATCAAAAAAGCCACAATTTGATGGAAATTTTAATAATACCAGACCTATTACTTTAGTTGAATATTCTAAAAAAGTTTATACAAAAATCCTTATTAACTGCTTAAACAAAATCCTTACAACTCATTTTATCTTAAATCCATATAATTATATCGCACTTTCAGGCAACTCAACTAACAACCCTATACATATACTTAACAACTTTATCGAAGATGCAACCTGTACTAAAAAACAAATTTGAATCCTATCACAAGACATGAGTAAAGCTTATGATTCAGTTAACATTCAACTCCTTAACAAAGCATTACAACGAATACATATGCCTACATATCTAGTCATTACTATAATTAATCTACTTTAAAACTGCTCCAATCAAGTAATTACTAACTTCAGCACTTCTTCTTTATATGAAGTACAGGATGGTATTGACCAAGAAGAAACTATAACACCTCTTCTCTGGTGCATTTACTATAATCTACTTATTAACAATATAAACAAAAGATATACTGGTTATATCTCAACAACCAAATGAATCTCTCAACTTAGCCCAATAAAATATTAATTAGAAACAACTTCAACATCAACCTTGGCATATATGGATGATACACTATAGTTAGCTAAAACTAAAGAACAACTCCAAGAGATAATACAAACAGCATCAACATTCTATACCATGTCTCACATCAAAGTTAACTCACATAAATCTATTTTAATCTCTAATATAAAATTAACTCCAACTATCAATTTTATGAACTCTACAATACAAACACTACCTTGCCACACACCCTTTAAATTTTTAGGATGTTAGTTTACAACTACCTCCATATATGCTATCCAAATTAAACTAATTAAACAAGAAGCATTAGGACTCAAATACTTAAAACCAAAAATATAACTAATAAACAAGCAGCATATATTATTAATACAGTCATTATCTCTACTCTAAAATACTGCATACATAATATAGTCCTACTATGAACAACATGCAACTCTATCCTATCACAATACATTACCACTGCTAAACATAAATTTAAATTACTTATAACTAGGGTTGTTAATAGAGTAGCTTGCTCTGGAGCACTCTGGAGTAGAACCCAACCCAAGTTGGAGTGGGTTTAAATTTTTATTTTTAAGTTTGGAGCAACCTGAAGCAACTCGGAGTAGCTATAGAGCAACCTGAAGCAAAATGCTGAAGTAAGTCTAATTTACTGAAGTGGGTTAAGAATTGGATCAACCCAACCCAACTCAACCTATTAACAACCCTACTTACAACTACACTACATAGTATATTACTAAACCACAATATATATGGTATCAAAAACATCTGAGATATACAAATCCAACACTATATCTCAAACTTTTTACTTTATATTAATAATCCTAACCTTATAGTCACAAGTACCCATATTAGACTTCAACAATTACAAAATAATTTATAGTCAACAACAAATATTCTATGTTATAACAATCCAATAATAGATGAACCAAACAAACATATCACTATCTTTAAAATTATACAACTACTTAACAATCTTCAACTAACTATTCAGATGCACTCTAGCAACTTCAAATCCTTCATACTTTCACATCCATATACATCTATTAAAAAACTATTACATTTATACAAATTATATCCCCAATTTAAAAAACTATTGCATATAAAACAAATTATGTATCTAGAACAACTAACCTCAAGTAATAACTTAGTACTACTAGACTGGCAATATATTTCCCTATAAATACAACAAATTCCTAAAGGTTGCAAACCATTATAGTTTCTAATCTTAGAAAACAAACTACTTGTCTTCCAACAAACAAGAAAAATTAACCACCAACTTTTATAGTTATCAAATAAAAATACACTATCCTTTACAACTAGGCATTACAAAATTAAACCAAAACCCTGGCTAATAACATACAACCAAACTAATATAATTATCAGAAAAGCCAGAAGACATAATCAATTAGATAATTCTATCTCCATTACACACTGGACAATCCAATTTGACACTTCACAAACAGCATTATATCCTTATTTAGACTACACCTGCAAACAATGTACAGGATGCCTTTTGAACTCTGAACATATACAAAATAAATGTATATTCGATATTACAGCTAGCCTTGCAACCAAATTTTTGGAAAGAACTGTCTATACAAACTTATCAAAAAAACTTAACCTACATTCTAATCTACTGGACCTACTTTACTCAATTGCATTAAGACATTCTATTACAATACCAACACCTTCTACAATTACAATTCAGAATAACCCAATACTTAAATTTTTAATGACAAGTATTCTACACAAACATTGCAAAAATTGCATAACAAAATACTAATTACTCACAACTAACCTTCTATACTGATGGATTAGTAACACATATTACATCTAAACAATATAAAATGGAAATTGGCTAGGTCCAAGTTCAAAATGACACAACTATACAAAGCTATTCAGTAGAAATTAAGCTATGGTCTTTTTTATACAAAGCTGAACTTATTACTATTTTATCAGCAATTAGCATCTGTCTTAGATTTAGTCAGGTCACAATATTCACAGACTCTAATCAATAATATCTAAGTACAACAAACTTTTGAAATTACTACCAACACCAAATGAATAATATTCTTACAACTATTAGCCAATATGGCATACCTTACTAAATTTAACTAAAAATTACCAAATCGAAGTCAACTTTCAAAAAGTAGTTGTACATAGCAACAACATCTTTAATGACATAGAAGATAAACTAGCAAAAAACTGAAATTATCTATACACACTAGAATTTATACATAACAACATATACAACCTATCATACTATCTATAATACAACAATCTCACATTTGAACAACCAACTAGAAGATCTATCAAAAACATTTGCAATGCCCAAACATTGCAATGTGGTCATCACAACATCGCATAGAAAACATTATACCAATAGCTATACAAATTAACTGAAATGCAACATGGTCTTATCTCAACAACAATAACAAAAGATCATCACTATATACAAACTTCAAACTTTGTTATAACAAAGTCTTTAAAATTAAAATAATGCTAAATATACTACCAACACTATCATATCTTCACTTATTATACCCATCAACATTTATTAACAATAATTGCATTTCTTGTAATGCACATAAAGGACCATAGCACTGGTTAAATTGTCCTAACACACCAAATCTAAGCCATGCTATTAACAATACTATACAACAATTTTTCAATTCTAGCAGATTAGAAATCACAACTACAGAACTACAAGAACTACATAGCAACTATTCAGTTACCAATGTCTAACCCCTAATAACTATACTTCAAATAACACAAATATCTACACAACTTTACAAGGATATGTTTTTCAGTTACTTATTCAAACAATTTGAGAATATACAGACTCTAATCAAATTACAACTAATATTACTACCAAATTTTTAACAAAATTATCAGATGAGATGTACAACCAAATATAGAAACCATATTGCACAAAACTAGCCAATTGAAAACATCAACACAATATACTGACTTGACCTTCACATATACAAACAAATATATATAATAATTTTAACAATACAAGAAGCATACACTATTCAAGATCACTATATACTTACAACTGTATTTGTGGTTCAGCAGACCAACAATATATAAGAGATGAACACAATATTTGCTTATTGACAGGAATGGCAAAAAAGAAAATATCTATTTGGATATCTGAATGGATCAAATATAGTACCCCAACTAACAATATAATTAACTATCAAATTAGCAATACTTTAACTAACAAAACCTAGATGAGATTTAACCACTCTAGTAGGTTTAAGTTGCAGATAAATTAGATTAAACTAGGTAGTCTTAGCACATCTATAGTCTGAGTCTTATTCTTGTAAACAATTTGTAAACTTGACCTTTGGTCAAAAAAACCCCTTGTGGATTCTTAATACAAATTATAATAAAGATAAAGGCAAAACCTTACCTTAATAAAAAAAAAAAAGTATTACAATATATATGTAATAGAAATAATTTAAGAATAGTTATACAAACACAGTCAAATGTTAATGCAAATAAAACCAAAAGAGTCTATAACACTAAAGTTAATAAGTGAAAGAGCAGAGGCAATATTAAAATTTTTAAATATTAAAGAGTTAAAGCAAGAATTAATAAATAGAAATAATAATTTTAATGCAAAATATATAGTTGCAGTAGTATTATAGAAAACAGACTTAATGAAGACAATAATGCTAAGAAAAATATATAATGTAATAATTAAAGTAAATATAAAAGACCCAACTAGTGTAGAAAAATAGGCAAAAAAAATAAATCATATAAGTTAATATTTAATAGCAGTAAAAATTATAAGTAGTAAAAAAAATTAAATAATGCCAAGAGAAGAACTAATTATATCAGAAATGTATATAGAAAAGATAAAACAAATGACAGAAGCAGTAGATGTAGTAATAGATGAAAAAAACTTTGACAGAGCACAAGTAAAGAAAAAAAAGAAAACAAAAAAGAAGAAAGAATAAAAAAAATACAGAAGACACAATTGCAATAACAGAAATAACAACAATAGACAAATATGTAAAAGAGAAAATTAAAGCATTAAAGACAAATATAATATAGCAAGATTGTTAAGACATAATAGTAGCAATTAGAAATTAAAAAGAAGAAGAAAAAAGAAAAAAGAAGCAGCTGTATAAAGGCATCATTAGAACAAAGCATATAGTTATCCTAAAATAGAGATTGCAGCAAAGAAATAATATATACAGCAAAAATACCAGCATACAATGTATTAGCAACTCAAAAGAAGAAAGAACAAAGTTTGTAAAAAGACTACTAGTATTTAGCAAACATGCTTTAGAAGTTAAAGAAGTGTTTAAAAAAGGTAATACTTAGATTTTAGTTACTTTTGATTGTAAACATAATAGAGAAAAAGCAATTAACAAGATCTAAAGAAATATAAAAACTGGTTTAAAAAGATCTCTGATATAGAAAAACATAAAAATAAATGTAAAAATAAGAAAAGTAAGAAAACAAAAAAAAAAATAATAATTAGAAGTAGAAAAATACAAAAGAAAAAAGAAGAATAAAAGACAAAATAAAAAGTCAAAGAGAAAAAACACCAACACAGAAGACAAAAGGAAACTTTGTAATGCTTACTATATAGAACTTATTAAAAGAGATCTTAGAGCAAGGGATGTAGTGATCTAGTGAAGTAGACAAGTTGTTAACCTCCAAGTGGCAGGTCTAAAGTTTAAATCTTAGTAATAGCAAAATTTTATAATTCTTTCAATATTATAATTAACTGTTTTTATAATTAGTTGAAATAGATACCTATAAACTGTGTTATACAAGCATGACTAAAAGGTCAAGACATTCATACAACATGTACAAAGAAACACAAGAACTAGGTAAGCCTACTTGAAAGACCCAAGTAGAGAGGTAACCTGAACTTTTAATAATGCTATTATAAAGACTAGCTCATAAAACAGCCTATATAATCTGTAAAATTAGACAAAAAACTGGTTTTTGAAAAGAGTCTAAATAGAACCAACCAGGCCACAAGAAATTTCAGATTTTAGAAGAAAAAGATACATGCCAAAGGATTATATAAATCAGAAGTACTTACCTTTTTGAGCTATTTAGTTTGAAAGCTTAGTGAAACTTAATTTAAATACCAAAATAATAAGAATATGTTGTAAAGTTAGTACTATAATTGAGGTAAACTTTACAAGAGCATAGTAGTTTAATGATACATTCTGACTGCTAGTATTGGTCTTGGCTATAATAATATCAAGTTAGTTATAAGAATAAGATACAGAAGATTTTAGAAGATTTAGTACAAGGTTTAAAAGTTTTTAATATAAGTGAACTGCTTTAAAAACTTAGTAACTATGTTATATTTTTAATGATATTAGCCAGAGTCATTAGTAGGCAGAGGTAGATAGGTAAATATAGAAACCAGAGTGTTTAAATAAAAAACCTACAAGTAGGTTCCAGGTATAGCAGCTAGTGTAAAACTTTTAGATGAACTACTTAAATTAGACAATAACTAAAATTATATAAGTAGCTAGTTGTATACTTTTTTTATGATTGCCTTCTATGATTGTAATGCAACTATTAGCCAAATATATTATTAATAAAATTCTGAATTGCAAGTACATACCTTAATATTTAAATAAAAAAGAAAAGAGATTTCTTAACAAAGGTAAAGTACCTGATAAGAAAAGTAAAAGATATAGTCTTATACAAAATAAAAAAAACTATATATAGAATAATAACAGTAATTAAAATAAAAAAAAATATAAAACAGAATTTTCTATGAGTAATCATATTGAAAATTAGAAAACTAGTAAAAATGACAATAGGTAAAGAAAAAAAAGAAAGAAAGAAAGAAATCATTTTATAGTAAAACAAAAAGGAATACTAAAAGAAATATCTAAACTAATTCTTCTAAGAAAGCTTAAGGTTAGGAAAGTAATAGCAGTATACCTATTACTGAATAGATAAAGGAAGTTATAAAACTATGCAATAGTGTTATTTAAAAGCTAAACTGATATGAATGTGACTACTAAGAAAAAAGTTTGGTACAACAGAGTTCTAATGTACTGAGAATTTAAACTCAAAGAGATAACAAAAAAGTATATAAAGATAGCAGTAGAATGCAAAAGACACAAAAGAAAGAAAAAGAGATATAAGAAGATACAAGCTCAAATAAAAAACTAAAGAATGCAGAAGATCTGACAAATAAATATAAAAGGAATGCAGAATTAAAAAGAAGCAGAAGTAAATAGAGAAGTAAAAACTATAAAAACAAAGTACAAGATAGAGAAAATATAGCAACCAAAAATCAGAATTAAAAAAGAATAAAGAAGGAAATAGTAGTTCAAACTTGGCTATAGAAAAGAATCTCACATGTTGAAAATATTCCAAGCCTAATATTAAAAAATTAGAAAAACTAAAAAAAGACAGAAAGAACAACAGAATAAACCAACTTAACTGCTTTTAAGGGCCTACAAATAAATTAAGAAATATAGACAAAGAGAATGAAAAGTTCTTGTAAAGTTAAAGAAAGATGTTTAAAAAAAGAAGAAAAATAAAAAGTTTTTGTCATAAAGAAGAAATATGCAATAAAGAGAAAAAAGAAGTTAAAAATATAGGAACAAAATAAAGATTATTAAAAGAAAATAAAAGAAAGATAAAAAAAAAATAAAGTTGGCATGTTATAATATTAATAGACTTAAGATCAAATGTTTAAAATTGAAAAATCTGTTTGGCTAAACAGAAAAAAAAGAAATTACAATAATAGAAATTATAAAAACAAATTTTATAAAAAGAGAAAAAAAATTCCTAATATACATAATAGAAAAGATATATAGGATATTATACAAATGTAGTAAAAAATAAAAAGTAAAGTTACACTTCATACTTCTCTATTTGGCAAACTTTTATTAACTTCATTAACTTATACAATATTTAGCTTATTTTTTACAAAGTTATTGCACACCAAGATGACCCATTTAATAATCTTGCTGATCAGCTTGCTTATAGTTATTAAAATACTACCTTTCTTAATATTTTTAAGTAACAATTCTTATAACTCTGCATATATTCCATTTATTAACTAATTTTCTATTAAGATTCCTATTTGACACTCTATCTGTACTATCTGTCAAGCTTGTATTATAGCACTTTGGACATCCCAATATCATTTTCAACAATGGTCTATTATTGCATTTAATATTAACTAAAAAGCTACTTGGCTTTATATTAATAACAATCAAAAAGTTTCTAACTTTGCTTATAGCTTTTATTTCTCTAATTTAAAAACCTTTTGTGTTAAAATTTTCTTAGATGAACTACCTGTTTCTTATACTCTTCATAAACATAACTCTTCTTACTCTTCTCTCTGCCATCAATGCAATCAAACTAGTTCTTCATTACACTAAACTCTTTGTTCTTCTACTCAAACAATTTATTATTTAATCTCTAATTATTGTAACTGCATCTTAAATGTTACTGCTCTTGACAGTTTGCTAATTCTGTTTCTAATCTACATTAAAAAATTCTTATACTTAACAGTTTTAAACTGCACAACTTTTCTCATATATCATCTCTTATTTTTACTTTATCTGGCTTAGTTCTATTTATCTTATTTCTACTATTCATAATACTTCTATTTCTTACTATATTGCTTTATCTTTTTCTATTAAATTCATCTTTATTTAAACCAAAAAATATATAAACAAATATGGATTTCATATTATATTTCACATTTAGTACAGTTTTTAATTACATCTTCTACAAACTCAACTCATAATCCTCTTTCTAGTCTACCATTACCTCCTATCTCAATATTACAAATTATTACTAAAATTAATCTTTAGATTATCTAATAGATTAAATATTATACTCCTTTCTCATATATTATTACTAATTTCCAAATCTAGGTGAGCCTTGGCTATTCTTGTAGGTTTAGGTTGTAGATTATATGTATAAGTCTTTATTTTTCATATGTAATTTAAAAGCAAGCTTTTTTTATAAAAACTTCAATTGAATTTCAATAAACTTAAAGGCATAGTCTTATTATTAATATTTAAAAAAAAAAAAGATATAAAGAAAAGTTCTGGTATTGGAATTATAGTTAACAAACAATAAAAAAAGCATATAGTTTAATTAAAAAAATAACTAAATATATAATAGAGATCACATTATACTTCAAACAATTAGAGTTAATAGTAATTGCAGTCTATATACCATTAAATAATTAAATAGTAGAAAAAAACATTGAGCAAAAAATTGTAAAAACAGTATTAAAGAGAAAAAGAAAAATACAAATTATTTAATAGGTAATTTTAAGCATACAGTAGATAATATTTTAGACAGATAATATTCTCAAACAATAAATTACAAATGGCTGCCAATTTTCAATTAGATAAAAAAACAAAACTTTAGAAACATATATAGAGACATGAATCTGACAAGTTAACAATACACATGGTCAAATAAAAAAGCAGTAACAAGAATTGACTTTATATAAATATCAGATAGGTTAGTCTTAGGTCTGCAAAAGACAGAAATTAAAGAAATAAAAGAGGTTACAGAGAGTAATTATAGAATAGTGATAGTAAAAATATGGATTAAATATATGATAACAAAAAAAAGCAAGGCAGAGATTAAAAGAAAATGACAGTTATAAATAGTATACTTGTATAACCAAACAAATTCAGAAGACTAGAAAAATTATGTACAGAAGTTACAAAACAGATTAGTAATAAAAAAGATTTTAAAAGATATTTATGAGAAAGAACAAGATAAAAAAAGGAAAGCAGAAAATATAAACAACATATGGAACATAATAAAAGAAGCAATTATTATAGTGACAAATAAACATATATCCAAAAAAAAGTATACAGCATGATAACAATTAGGAAAAAAAGTTAAAGAGAACAGTAACAAGAAAAAAGCATTATTAAGCTTTAAAAATTAATCAAATATATAAAAACAAAAAAAACACAAACAGTAATAGAAATAAAAAGAAGTAAAGTAAATAAATAATTAAAAATACTAGATAAGAAAATTGGTGCAAGGCTATGATACTCTTTACAGTTATAAGTTTCAAGTATATAATGAGTGAATCTACAGAAGAATCTTCTACTTTTTTGAATTTCATTTTATCATCAAACATCAAGGAAGCATTGCAAAAACCAGTTCACGATAAATTATATGATCCAAACTCATGCTATAACCAATGGCTAGCATGTTTGAATCTATCCCTACTTTCATATCTACAAACACTTAGCTTCTTTTTAAAACATATTCATTAATATAATTTTATACAATACAATAATTTTAACTATATACTCAAATTATCAATCAAACTTGACTATAGTAAATGTTATATATACTTACTATATAAGTCTTAATCCTTATCTGAATACTTTTTTCTACAACTATCAGGTTATACCTACTATCTATCTATACTCATCTCTTTCAAATTTCTTCAACAAATAATAATATATTAAATACTAGCTTAATCATTAAAGATAATAAACTAATTATAACTATTTTCAACTCTTTTTGATAATCTTCTGCACCAATTTTTCTACACATACTGACCTATGAAAATTATATAGTTAGTATGTTTATATATAACAAAACTTCACCATATAGCATCTGAGTTCAAGAGTATGTAGGTCATATGAAAAAGAGTTGAAAAAGACAGCTCCTTGTGTATTTGGCTCTCTGGTAGAAGTTTATGGAGTTATCAAAAAAGTAACTTTGGCTATAATTAAAGAAGTTTTGTCAAGCTATATCTGAGTAGTAGCAAAGATAGAAGCTTGGTTAAATATGCTATTTTATATAACATAAACTCCTACACTCATTACAGTTGGTGCTTTAAAAATTTCTTTCTTACTTTTTTCCAAGAAATTTTTATCAAAAAGTGGACAATCTAGTTTACCTTTATTGAAATCAGCATTGTTGATTCTTCCAAATCAGAATTGTTTATCAGTTCTATTCGGAAAGGGCCCATGTTGCAGATAAAGCATGAGTACATGTGTCTTGGAAAAACACAACAAGGAGACGAGATTGAAGATTTTTGGCAAAAGATGAGATGATTGGTCAGAAATGTGACAAGTGTCGAAATGTAAGATCTGGTAAAAAGTATGATGAGACATGCATGAAGATGGATCTAGTGAAAAGGAGTCAGAGCATCTGGCACATGGAAAATTCTCTGTCAGTTCAGTTTTGGTTAAATTGTTTTCCTTAGGATATAAGCTTTAGTATTAAATATATTAATTAGATAGAGTTAAAGTAGAAATTACTATATTTAGTAACATATAATTTTTAATAGGCTGACACAGCCTTTATAATTAGTGACCATTTGTCTGGTATTCATTAGCAATCCCCTTCCCTTTTATTTCTTGATATTTGTTTTTTTATGTTTTTCCCCTATACACATTTTTTTTTAATGCATTCCCTTTCAACAAGAAAATTTTTTTTTGGTTTTTTACCTTGCTATGAATGAATGGTATCAGATTGGTGCTGTTCAATTGTAGGGTGGCAGACAAATGAGCTTAATCCAGACTTTAGCAGATCTGGTGCAACAGGTCATTTATAAGTACCAATTGGGTAACTGCATAATGATGGCATATAGAGTTAGATATAGTTTTATTTGTATATTGTCTGTACTAAATATTTATAAATAAACTTCTAACTAGTTAACCATCATGGCTGCCAAAGGTTAAAAAAAAATAATATTAATAATTATAACTATTTTTAACTAGTAGACACTATTTTAAATAGTCTTAATAATAATATTACTATATCTGAACTATACTATAACAATATTCAACTTAACATCTGTTATAACAAATTTTTATTATATAACTATCTTTTATTTCTTTCACATTTACAAACTATTATTTTCTTTTTATGACATATTTACAGCTTTGACTACTCTTCTGATAATGCTTGTAGCTATATATTAATTATTTTTATTAAAAATAATCATAGTAAAGCTTATATTTACCTTCTATTTAAATCTAAACATTTACTAAATTACTTTATTTTATCAGTTCAAGCTATCTGGCATTACCTGAATATTTAACTAAAATCTGACATATCAACATCACTCTTTACTTTACTAAAACCTTTAGTTCATTAGTTTTTTTTATATTTCTTATCTATTTTAACCAAACCTCAATCTTTGTAATCCATTGAAACCAACAATTAATGCTATCTTTAATCAAATTCATAATCTTAATCTTACAATTGCAACCCATAATGTTAGAGGCTTTAATAATTTAACCAAAAGAGAAATTTGGCAAGATTAATGTATTTATCATAACATCCTTATTACTAGCATAACTGAAACCAAAATATCAAACAACACTAATTTATTTTTTTGCAACAACAATAAATTTACTTATTACTAGTCTAATTCTAAAACTTTAGCTAAAGGAAAGGAGTATAGTAACTTAGTAAAGTGGTCAAGTTGTTGCATCCTAAGTGACAAGGTCTATGGTTCAATTTCCATCATTGTCAAATATTAAATATTAAAAATCTTGTATGCCTTAATTGGTATATTAACTTAATTAGAAATATTGACTTATTGCTGTAATTTGTAGTATGAAACTAAGTAAACTTGGTAACAGATCTGCAGTGATCTGTATTGTGGTATCTATATCTAAAAGTTCATAATTGCAGAAAGTTTCTAATTAGTTATATAAAGTAATACAAGCTAATATATATAAATATATTTCTGAACATTGTAAAATAGTTAATGTAAATACAAAATAAATCTATATTAGGTTACAGTAGATCTGTGTTAGGAAATTTACAAAAACACTAATTAGAAAAACTACTTAAAAAGTCCCAAGTATGGTGTTTATATCCAAAAGCTCATAATTGCAAGAAGTTTCTAATTAGATATATGAAGGAATACAAGCTGATATACATAGATGTATTCTTGAACATTGTAAAATAGTCAGTGTAAACACAAGATAAAACTATATAAAGGTTAGTTTAAATATGCAGAATGAAAACTGCATAGTTTACCAGTGTTATCACTAAACAAACAATAAACAAAAATATATACAAATTGATTATCTTCTACAAACACATAAATGCAGCTGTTATCTTATTAAAAGATACAACTGATTGTAGTTAGTAAGAAAAATAATGTATGGAGGCAGGTGGTTAAGCCTTTATATATAAAAGGTCAAGATAATAACAGTCAGATTCAATGTACAAGACAGACTTGGGTATCTTGCACAGCAATAAAGGCTGAGCATATAGTGATCAACTCTGTAGAAAACAACCTCAGAAGATTATTTTCAATATCTTTAAGCCTCTATGATCTTTATATATGTTTTAACAAATTTCTTCTTTATTACAAATTATTACTTCTTCCTTATAACCAAATCATTCAATCTCTTATACAGCATATTAACAAATATGACCACAATAATACTGTCTCTAGTATTACTTTTTCTGTTAACAATACTTATAATAAAACTTATATATATCTTCTAAATAATTTTCTCTTATTCAATCATACTGTTATACATCCTTATCTTCTTCCTATCTTTTATAACCTTCTTTTTAGATCAAATTCTTCTAATTCTACTTCTATTCTATCTGACTTATTTCTTAATAGTCACATTATATTACAAGTATTTACATTTACACAATCTTTATATAATCTTTATTTAAACATTTGTATATACAATATTAGAGATTATAATATAATAACTAAAAAAGAAGCTTGGCAAAATTAGTGTCTCTACAATAATATCTATGTTTCTTGTATTACTGAAACCAAAATCACTAACAGTACTAATTTTCAATTTCATAATAACAACTTATTTACTTACTTCTAGACTAATTCAAAAAGTTTAGCAGAAGATGCTGTTATTATTATTCAAAAACATTTACAACTATATGTATATAACTGCCAAATACATTCTAGTGAAGCAATTGCTTTAGATCTCTTTTTTAAAAGTGAAATTAAACTTTGAATTATAGCTGTTTATCTCTCTTTTACTGATATGCAAACATATAACAATACACAAAACACTGTTATTACATAGATCCCACAAGCTCTTCAACACAACCTTTATCTAATAATACTTAGAGACTTTAATATATATAATAATATTTGTAGTTCTTCATCTAAATTTAAACTTATTAATTATTTATATTATTTCAACATGTTTAATCTAGATGCACATGTTGACAACAAGCACTTTACATGATCAAATAATACTAGCCACAGCTACATTGATTATATTTGGACTGATTCATTCAACATTCAATTCTTGCTCTTATA
Organism: Cetraspora pellucida; assembly: GCA_910591915.1. NCBI lineage: Eukaryota > Fungi > Glomeromycota > Glomeromycetes > Diversisporales > Gigasporaceae > Cetraspora > Cetraspora pellucida. The sequence goes on along the minus strand of CAJVQA010002705.1, from coordinate 7,054 downwards.
CAAACTTGATAATAGCAATATTTCAACATTTAGTGACCACTTTATTTTTATATTTCACTAATACATATAGCAAACCTCTACATCATTATACTGGCATTAGTCAAGAATCTTTAATTATAAAGCTATATCAACTGATAAATAGATAGAATTCTCTGACCTTCTCTCTCACAATCTTAGTATTCACAATATACCACTCAATAGTAATACCAATAAAAGCATTAAAACTACTTGGCACAAGATTAAACATTAAATAATTAACACTGCAATATATTCTATTTTTAACAAAAAAACTCATAAACATAGTTATAATCATCAATATTCTTCTAACTTTACATTAATCTATACATCATTTAAAGAGCTTGAACATCTAATAAAAATTGTTAAAAACACTCACAACAATCTTAACAAAATATAATAAACTCTAGAATTAAGACTATTAATAATAGATCCTATTGTGACCTTCATATTTTTGATCCAGATGACTATTCTGAAATTCATGTATAGATCCAACATGTACAAGATATCTGAAAACAGCTTTATCATGCTTGTTATACAAAAAACTTATTATTGCTTTATTAACAAATTTAACAAGCAACTAAAAAAAGATATACAACATTTTTAACATATTCTAAACAAGTTATTAACAGTATTTTTAACTGATACAAAGCTCTTATTCACTTTTTTAACATCAAACTTTCTGACCAACTTATTACAGACCCCAAACTCATAAAACAACATATACAATCTTACTTCTATAACTGAACTGCATATTGACTAATTGACTAAGTACTGTTTGACAGCTTTTGGTATACACGGTATCAACTACAACTACATATTAATACTCAATAATATAACTCTTTTAACTCTTTTATAACAGAAGAAGAAGTTCTCTAAACTTGTCAAAACTTCCTAATAGAAAGCCTGTAGACCTACAGGTATTAGCTATAATATGTGTAAATATGCAGACATCATCTATATTAAAGCTATTACAGCTTTATTCAACTATTGCTTTAATTTAAGTCAAATTTTTAAATAATAAAAACATAGTAGAATCTATTTGATTCCAAAATGTAATACATTTAATAATAACTTAACACTTACTTGCCAATTGACTAAGCTTTGTCTAATAACTTCTAATATATACAAAGCAAATTAAAACTATATATTAATACTTAATATTATAACTCTTTTAATTCTTTCATAACAAAAAAAGAATTCTTTAAACTTTACCAAAACTCTTTAAAAAAAAAGTCTGCAAAATTACAAGCATCAGTTATAAAATATCTAAACATAAAGGCATTATTTGTATTAAAACTATAATAATTCTATTTAATTATTGTATTTACTTAAATCAAAATTTTAAACAATAAAAACATAATCAAATTTATTTTATTTCAAAATGTAATACATTTATTAGTAACTTAAATCTTATTTACTTTATAAGTCTTATTAAATATATTCAAAAAGTTTATACAAAAATTATTTCTACTAAAATTATTACTGTGTTTTTCTAATATTCTATTTTTTTATTATATAATTATGTTGCTTATCTAATAATAGCATATTTATACTAATTTATATATTTAATAATCTTATTAAAAATGCATCTTATAATCATAAACTAATTTGGCTTTTTTTCAAAATATAAGCAAAGCATATAATTTTGTTAATCTTATTTTTCTCCAAAAGTCTTTACAATGCCTTGTTCTTCTTTATTCTATTATTAATACTATTATTAACATACTTACTAATCAATAAAATTAAGTTATTATAATCTTTAGTTTTATTTTATTATATATTATACTTAATAATATTAATTAAAATAAAACTATTACTCTTTTTTTTATAAAGAATTTATTATGATTCAATTACCTTATATATTTATAACAACTTCTAGACATATATTTTAAATAACTAATTTCAAATATCAAATATACAACAAGGTTAACTTATATTACTTAGTTCTTGCTTATATATTTAATACTTTTTGAATTGCATTTTTATAATAAGAACTATTACAAATTCTTTCTACAACTGAATTATTCTTTAATATAACTAACATTCAAATTACTTTTTTAAATTTGAACTTATATTTAATAACAAACAAATTAACTATATTTCTATTATATACAATAATCATCTTCTTAATCTTTATTTACCAAATAGACTATTTAAATTTCTTAAATGTTAATTTACATTCAACAATAAATAAACTAAGCAAACCAAACTTTTTATTGCAGAATTATTATATTTTATCAAAATTAAAATCATTAAGCAAATTACTAATATATATATATTATATTATTAATACTATTATTATTTCTACAATTAAATTATTGCCTTTATAACATTATTCTTAACCAAAACACATATAACAAAATTCTTACAAACATATAAGACTTGTAGAAAACAAACCCAAATCTAGTTATACAATTTTTATTAATATATTACTTTATCTTTAGATATGTAATAATTATAATATATAAGATATTTAGCTATAACATCATATTACAAACTTTATCGAAAAACTTAGTTTTTCTGATTTTTTAAAAATAAGTACTTATATTAGACTTTAATAACTTTAAAGCAAGTTGTAATTATTAGCTAGTATTTTAATATAATAATTCTATTATTTATAGTCTAACAAATATACTATTAACTTCAAAATCATTTATTTTTTTAAACATTTCAGTATAATGTTTATATCCAATTCATTATACAATATTTTATACACTATTAAAAAAGAGTTTATTTTATCTAAATTACTACTCTTATCATATTTTAAAACTTAACATTTAAAAAACAACTTAGATACTACTGTATTTTTTATTTAAACCAACTTACTACATTTAATAATTTGTTTTTTAAATTAAAAACATATATTTTCATATATAAACAAAATTCTAAAAATAAATAATTATTTCAGTTTAACTATTTAGAAGACTAAACTACAAGCTACTTATATTATACCTGGGTGGCTTTTTTAATTCTTATATAATTGTTAATAAATATACAATCAATGTTCTTATCAATCTTTTTACAAAATTTTTTAATCAAGTTAATATATATAACAAAACTCTTATCTTTAATGCCAATTATTTTAACCTTATATACTCTGTTGCAATTCAACATTCTATTTAAAATCTAATTATTTCAATATTAATATTATAACATACTTAATTTAAACTATCTTTGAATCTTGTATTTTAACAGACAACTTCTAATAATTGCTAACTATAATACACAATTATCAGAACATCATTTCTATATAGATAACTCAGTTATCAACCTGAATATCTCACAATATTTCATGAATATTGAATAGATCCAAATCTCAAACAACACTATATCATATACATTTTAAACCCAAACAAATACTGATCTTGCCCATTTAAATCCAAACTTATTATCATTTTTTAAGTTCTTATTATTGCTCCTAGAAACTGTAATATACATATATTTACAGACTCACAGTTTGTAATCTCTAACTATCACAGTCTTTCAACACAATTCATAATAAACTTCTTTAAACTCTTAAAAAACTTTTTTTAATGCATTGAAGGTGTTCTTTATGCAACTTTTGAAAGATAAATGATTTTTGAAAAAAGACATTTGTTTCTCAGAACGTTCATGTATTGTCACATGTTATTTAGTCAATCAATCATAAACTTTAAAAGAGTAAAAAATACAAAAAATAAAACAAAAATCGAAGCAAAATCAATACAAAATAGAAACCACAATAAATTTAAAATTCAGAATATAAACATTAAATTTTTCTGCAAAGTGAGTAACATAACATTATTCTATTTATTTATTACTGTATTAACAGTTAACTAGCTTCTGATATTATTACTGTATTATCTATAAGAACTTTCGTATAATCTAAAACCCAAATATCTTGCAAAATTTCCTTAACTACGATTGTCATTTTAAATATATGTTTTAAAGTTTAATATACATCTCAACTTAGACATTCTTTATATTTGTTCACATTTTTATTTTGTATTAAAATTGTACGAAAATATAGTTAGTTTATATCATTATATATTTGTCTTAAGCTTTTAAAATATTTTTCTTATAAGCGCGTAACAAAAAAAACCCGAATAACTAATGCTCAAGCCCACGTTACCTTTGCTGGATCGTTGCACTTTTTTTTTAGTTTTTATTGCTCAACGTCTAAAAATTGTAGTTCGGTGTTTCATAAATTACCTACTTACTTACACAAGTTTGCAGAGTAAATCGTCATATAAAAGCTGTTGGATCCAAATGGATTCAACCGATATTATTAAAATACGGCATGAAAACTTCAAGTTTACTTATAGCTATACTCTACATTTCAAAGTAGAATAAGTAACGTGGCTTTCTAAAAAAGTGCTCTAAAAAATTTTTTTATGAATTGTGTAACAGATCTACAAATGACCTGTTAATCGTATCACGCCAATTCCGCTACATTTAATGTATTATTTTGGATAGGTTATTTTCGACACGAAATTCTGACTTCCCTTATATAGATGCACTACATTTATATCCTTATTAAGTCATATTTGATTGACCATTTTTCGTAGCCATTAACCTTAAACAAGTCTGAGCCGAAGCATAAAAACATTAAAACCGAAGTTAGGACTAATCTGTGCAAATCACGATAATGCATATAGTTTATTAAGAAAAAAAACTTCTTCAATGTAATTTTCCTATAACTTGATTTTAAATTGATGTGACAAAAAAAAAAAAAAAAACTAGATTTATTCTCACCCTAACCGCAAAAAAAAAATTTGAATTTTATATGTTAACCATACCAACAATTACAGTTTACTACTTTTGTTCGACAATATATAGTTAATAAATTGAAATAGTAACCCCTGAAATTTTGATAGCGATAATACATAATTAAAGTTCGCATTATCGAACCTGAAGTCTCATTTTTTATTGGAAGCACTGATATATACCAACCGTGATTTTCCTAGTTATTCTCCATACATGGTATTAGCACTCGTCTTAGCCTATCGAAAGAAGTACATTTACAAAGATAATTTGGGCACTGCCAAGCGAAATCAGGAAGTTTAAAGATAGAATATTTGGAAACTTTGAATGATATCAACACGTGACAAAAATAATAAAATTGATTGTTCTAGTTAGATTGGTTAAGAGCCCACATTCCATTATGTTATAAATTTTATTTTTAGACTTTTTGCTTTACAATTGGCGGCATAGTTTTATAATTCTTAGCTATATTTACCGCATGTACAAGTTTATATGATACATATTCTAAGGTATTCACTATTTACAGTACTGCTTTACAGTACTGAAGACCTTTCAGAATAGACGATTTTTAATACGTACGTACTGTACGACAAAGTATTAAGTTTGTTGTAGTATAATTGTGGAGCTTTCCTAATCTATTGGATTACAGATGTCAAGTTTTAGGAAATATGCAAAACCGTTATACTAATCTGCAATAGATATGAAAATTGAATAGATAAATTAAAATTTATCCTATTTTTATATTTTTCTGCAAATCGAGGTAAAGTCAATAAGCCAGTTAAAAGACATGCTAAAAGTACTTGGCATATTAAACATTATAGGTTTGATAATAGTAGATCTACTTATCGGAATAATGCTTGTCAGTTATGAGTGTCCATAATTTCCTAACCATTGTATTGTTCTTTGATATCCAGCTTAATCTGATTTACTGATACATAAAAATAAAAATGGCATAGTTAACCGGTTAACATTAATAGATAACGAATTTTTGAAAAGATGCTGTATTTAAAAAGTATATTAGACTTTGCAAATTTACATACTAAATGACACCTTCCTCTTTAAAAAAAAAAAAAAGGTTTGGAAAGCTTGAAGAAGTTTAAACAAAGCCGAATATAACAAACGACTCCATTAGATGATTTCTCTTTGATAATCCCCCTGAATAATAAAAAACAATTAGCGTAAACTCATGGTCTGAATTAGAGTCTTGTGACGTTATCGAGAGTTTAAATACTATAACGTTCTAATACTAAGACCTTAATTGATAATATCAACTTTTTCTATTTCTCTATTAATGCATTCGACTATCAGGGGTTTAAATTAGACAGTTTTTGGTGTAGTGATTAGCATTATAATTTGAGCGACCTTACTTTTACTATTTAACTTACGTACATAAGTGCTATGTATAAACATTAGATATTGCCTATCACATTTTACTATTATTATTCGTTATCTTGACAACTTATTATCATAGTAAGTATCTTGATAACATTGTTACACATTGCTTCGACAATATCGATATGCTGAAACCATGTGATGCAAATCATTTATTTTTGGACGTCCTAAATTTGGTTGTTATATTGGTATTGTTAGAAATTTACTCACCTGAAAGAAATGAACACATACCTATTCTATATCAATTGATTGATAATACATTTTATTAATAGTGTCACCTATATTGCAAGGGATCCTCATATATTTCTCATAATTCATTCGCATATCAATGTAAATAAAAAGATTCCGTCTCAAAAAGAGGGTCTCCATCATGTTCTCGACAAAGAAAATCTCAACCAAAATTGACCGGAACTAACTTTAACCCTAATCTAAAGCAATTTTCAGATAACCTGATAACCAGATAATTTATTACATGATGCCTTGTAAATTTTTGTTTGATTAGCTAATGCGAGTCGATCACCTATAGTGTATATTGTGAGCCCGATTTTTTTGGGAATCACGGGGGCCCGAATCGAAGCGACGATCCCTACCCGATCCGAAGTCACGTGAAAAGTAACAGAAATGTTACTTCTGTTACTTCTCTTACTTCAGTTATTTCAGTTACTTATGCTATTTCTGTTACTTATAAGATAAATGAGATATCGGCCTTTTATCAAATATAATTAAGATATAAAGGATATTACATTTACGTTAGAAATTAATTACCAATGTAAATAAAACGTTTATTATAAATAAAGGGCAATTTTGCCTTGGGAACGAGAGATACCGAATAAAAATACAATTACATACAACTAAGTACCCGACCCCTAATAAAGTGAAAGTATTACCCTATACAAACTAA
>CAJVQA010002704.1:0-21296 GCA_910591915.1 Cetraspora pellucida | reverse complement strand
CAGCTGGACTTGAACTGTTGACCTTGACTGTGGAGGGTATGGGAGCTTAACCGCTAAGCTATGGGACCCACACCCTTTGTTTATCAATATTAGTATAGAAAAGATTTATATTTAACTTAGCTGAAAAAATAAAAAAAAAAATTTAAAGAAAAAAATATGATAATACTTGATAATATAAATTCTAAAAACAGTTTAGTTTTTTTTTTTACTTTCACTAAGATTGTAGTTATCAGCAACTATTGTCTTTATTATATTTTAATTATAGTTACATAATTTGTACAAGATAAGTTTACAATTAGCTATATGTATAACTTTTGATTATTTATTTTAAATAATCTGTCCATACAGCAGGTTCTACACTAGCTGCCATACCTGTAATCTATTAGAAAATTACCTATTTAAATATTCTGATCTCTATACTTATATTAACAAATAGTATATAAGTTTCTGTATACCAAAGTGCTATTTAATCTAATCTTGACCTTTTTGTCTGTATGTCTATCAAGCTGTTATATATTTTAGAATATGTCATCTGACTGTAGGGCTCCAGAGGGCCTTCTGCTAACTAACTACTCATATTTAGTCTTTTATTAACAGGACTCATCCTTGCAGGGTTTACCTAAATCCCAGTACTAACTTTATAATATATTTCTAGTATTTATAATATACCTCTGCTTCTGACCTCAGACTCCCAATCCAGATAGTTCAAAAAAACTATAATCTGTCTCTAATATCTCAGGGTCTGTACTTCAAGGTTCTTTTCCTTTGGTTCAAGACTTCTGATAACCTGGTTGATAGTATCTCTTATCTGAGGTTCTTGTCTACCTGATTTCTTTCACATTGGTATCTGTTTCCTAGGTCTAGCCTTTAAAGTAATATTGTTAAAGATCTGTATTATCTCTTTATTTAGGTCTTTTCAAGTAGGCTCTAGCATCCCAGTTCATAGATTTATATAGTCATGACAACTTATCTTAAGTTTGCACTATCTGATGCCAGTTTGCATTCCTTTGTATAATTCCAATATTGTGCAGATACCCTATGACCTACCAGTTATGCTGATGTGACTGTATTACAGATATCTTATTCCAACTGATTAACAGAATGCTATTATCATAATACATCTATATATAACATAAATGATTATCCAAATTTTTACTGTTAGTGGGTTTTGAACTCATTACCTGCCACTTAGGGATTGACAACTTATCCATTCCACTAAGTCACTACATTCCTAAAAACAGTATAGTTAATAATAAAGTAAATAAAATTAAAGTAATTATAATTAATAATAAGATTAAAGATATTAAAAATTAAAATATTATATATATGATTTATTAAATTAACTTATATAATTTTATTATATATACATATATAACAAATCAATTACATAAGTAATAAATATGTAATGTTAGATATTGATATAAAAATCTATTAAATAATTAAAAATTAAATTTATAATGAATTTGTTTTCCTATTATTTATATTTTTTTTTAAATAAATTAGAAAATATTTTTTCTTTTTTAAATAGATTCAATTTTAAAATTTAGTTCAGATTTTTGCAAATTATAATGTTTTATTTTAAATTTATTTAAATTTAGATTTAATAATAATTCAATTTATTTTGTGTCTCATTTTAATAAATTAAATTTGTTATAAAGAATACATGCAAATTTTTGTCTTTCTGCTATCAAGTAATCTATATAATCATTTCTAGAATCATATAATACATCTTTTTTTTAATATCATGACTGCTGTTCTAATAGGCTATTTGTTTTTATATGATTGTCATCTCAATGATCATATTTTAGTATTATTTTGCTAAACATAATACAAAATTTTTTAGCAATATACATAACCAATTAATCTGTACTTAGATTTTTAAACTTGTATTTGAATTAAATAAAGATTATTTATTACAATATTTCTAAGAAGTTGTCAATCATTTTTTTTTATTAAGATAATTTTTTCTCTGTTTACAAATGATTTCTTTTTATACACTTATTATTTTCTTAGAATTTTAAAATGAAATAAATTTTAATAGATTATTATAGTTAAACCTTGATATAATCACTCAATTTAATCAAAAATTATATAAAAAAAATTCTATTGTCATTTTACAAATCATTATACTGTAATTGTGTGAATTAACACCTATGAACATTAATTAAGACAAATTATTGAAAAGAGATATTAATTAATTTATCTGAGTGCAAATCATAATTTTTTTGACTAAATTAATAAATATCTTTCTTTAAACAAAAAATAACATCCATAGACAAACAAGAAAATTACCTTAGTCACATTGCATTTTAGCTACTAACCCGGTGATTATATTGAGCGAGTCAACTTGTAGCTTAAAAAAACATGTCTTGACTCGAGTTAAGACTATGTTTTTTAAGCTACGAGTTAACGCGAGTTAATTTGAGTTAAGACTATGTTTTTTAAGCTACAGTTAACTCGAGTTAATTCGAGTTAAGACTATGTTTTTTAAGCTACGAGTTGACTCGAGTCCAAAAACTATATTGAGTTAGACTGTGCTTATATCATTGCTACGAATAACTTTATTACTGATAATTCATGCGATATGTGATAAATTTATACGTAGCAGCAGCTATTTTACTTTCTTTTTTTTTTTTTTTTGTGACGATGCTAGGTTTTCATAACTTAATTATAAAAAAAAAGCCACCCCGAAAATTTTTGAAAAATTTAATATTAAACATATTTAAAATTTTCAGCTTCAGCGATATTCATTAATCAAGATATTCTTGAATATATATCATCATGCAATATCCTATTTATTCAATTTGTTTATACTTATTCAAACAAGTTTGTGCACCATTTGTTTCTTCAATTACCAAATTTGCCAAATTTATTAGATGTCAGTAAAACTTGGCGTAAAAAATAATGAATTCATAAATTTTCATACATAAAATAATAAATATATAATAAGATTTTGTATAGTACGAAACTATGTTAATAACAAAAATTCGTTTTCAACAAAATTATAATACAATAAATGATTGAAAGATGAAAAATGTTATATAAATGAAATATGCAAGTCATGATTAAAACTATATCATAAAGTACACAAAGTATAATAAGGGATTTAAATAAATGATTGTAATAAATTACAATGATAATTTCCTAGGTTGGATTTTGATTTTTAACTCTAAACAGTTAGTAAGGAATGCGCTATGTGTTTTCAATGGGGCTTCCCTATCTACTAATTCTATATCATATTTTTTGAACATCAACACCATGAAGGATAGCATATTAATCATTGCTAACTTTCTCCCAGGACACATTCTTATACCACCACCAAAAATAACTAACGAATATTTATTTGCGTTATGAGTGGATTTTTTATTCTCTTTATCCAAATTGTTTAAATAATCGAATTCATTCGAATCATTTTGTAAAGAAAATCTGTTCGGATCAAAAACAGTGGGATTGTCCCAATATTTCTCATTCATATGAATGCTGGCATAATTTAGTTGAAATATAGTTTTGGCTGGCCATGTATATCCAGCAACTTCACATTCTCCAGTTGCGACCCTTTTTGATACAGGTAACACTGGCATCATACGAGAAGCTTCTTTAATTATTGCATCACAATACTTAAGTTTTGCAAGAAGATCAGCGGTTATAGAAGAATTATTAGGAAAAACTGAATCGATTTCATCAAACATTTTTTGTTTTACGTGTGGATTATGACAAATGAAGTAAATTATGTAACATAATGTGTTTGAAGACTGTAGAAAAAAAAGATGCAAATAAATACAAATGTTATTAATAATACATGATCAATATAATAGAATTAAATTAAAACAATTCAACATACTGTATCAGATCCTGCAAAAAAAACATCAAGTAAAAGCGTTCTAATATCTTCTTCAGTTAAAGACTCTGCCTCCTTATTTTTTGCATCATTATTTGCAGTAATGAGAATAGTTAACAAATCATTCATCGACTTTAATTTCTGAGGAGTATTTACAAGATCATTTTTTCTCTTTTCAATCACGTTTTCAATGGTTCTTAATATGAAATCTCTATTTTCAAGAAGAGCATCTGCTTTCTTCTTAAAAAATGGCACATAGCGTCTCAAGAATGGGGGAACAATATGAAAGAATATTATACCTCTCATATATATCATGATCGCCCGGGTGAATTTATCAGAATCAAATAATTTAGGGTCATTAAGAGAAGAACTTTCAAGTTTAGACTTATCGGAGTTGAATGTATTATAATATGATCCCATCGATAAACCTCGTTCACCGATTACTATTATTGAAATATTATCACTCATAAACCTATTTATCCATGGTAAAAAATCCATTTCAAACCAACCATCATTACAAGATTGAGATTTTGCAAGCAAATTCCAATAACCATCCAACTCTTCAAATAAATCAATATTACGTTTTATAGCATCGTCATTGAAACTAGGAGTTGAAACTGATTGTAAAAAAAAGTATTTATTAATCTTCCAAGTTTCATAATTGTTATTTAGAAATAATCCTCGTCCAAAACTTCCAAGCATATCCATAGCAGGTGAATATTCATGTTTTGTAAATAATGCTAAATTTTTTGAGGAAGTTAATAAGTTCTCAAAATAATCTGGTTTAGAGAGTACTATTCTTCGATAACCACCCAGTCTGAATTCACAGATATCACCATATTTGTTATATAATGTTGTAGCAAAGCGTTTTAAGTCGCCATCATAAAAGAGATTCTATAAATAATTTGGTGGATATAATCTTAAAAAAAATTTTTTTAATCACTGCTAAAATATAAAAAAAAAAAACAATAATGATAATACCTCTAACCCAAATGGTAAAGATAGAGGACCAGGAAGCGGATTTGGACGAGTGAAATAATTATGGTAAAAGCGAACAATATAAAAAAGAAGTATCAATAAGAGGATGTTCAGATAATCTTGAGTAGTAAATGATTCAATTCGAAAAAACATTTTGGAGAGTGAAGGTTCCTGGTCAAGTATGTACATACATAAAGCACTTGTGTACACATGCATAATATTAGATATATACGCATCTTTATCTTGGCTTGATCGTATCACCTTGTGAAATTCTTTACGTCTTACATATGAGTGCGTGAGAGTGAAAACCTGGAAACACATTTAATGATTTACTATGATTGGTTACAGGTTTTCACCCTCATGCACTCATATTAAATTTCTCTTGTCTTTAGGTGACTTCATTTTTACGTAAATAGTACGGCTAAAATAAAATCCGGGTTTAATATAATTTTAATTCAGTACGCAATATGGTTGCATAATCATTTTCAGTGAAACAAAAATGGCGAGCACGAGGATATCCATGTAAACAGACACCTTCCAGTTAAAATTTAAAGTCTGAGATTTAACAAGTGTCAAGTACCTAGGGCCACTCCAATTTAATTTTATGTTTTAACATAACATATAATAGCTTATTCGACATTTCATATGATGTGAAATTTTTTGCCATGATATTTTTGCTTGAAATTACGTAATCAGTTTTGCAAAACATCACAGAAAAAACTTCACATGGTCATATTAACTATCCAATATTGAACATACGTACGACAAATAACAAGCAATTGTTTTTTTTTCATTAGAGTTAATTTCATTCATGTGCTGCTACGCAGCACATGGAGTGACTTAACTCTGACAAAAAAAAATTGGCTGTTATTTTTTGTCGTCTACCCAATAATGTATACTTATAAGAGTGGGAGGGTATTAAAAAACACAAATAATAAAAATACAGCAATTCTATTGGCTGTAAAAATCAAAAAATGCAAAAAAGAATTAAATTGGTATGAGCTAATTATAATTCCTTGATTACTATAACAAAGATCATGAGGACTATATTTACAGGCGAAAATTTCATCTTTTCTTTTATCCGATGATCCAGAATATTATGATTATAAACAAAGTTATCATATTATAGAGAGATATTTAGCTAGGTGATTTGGCAGCAAGAAAGAGATAAAAGGGTAACTAGGTCATATATAAATTTAGTTTTTTAAATACATGTAATGTTATGCTTGAAATTGCAATTTAAATTACACCTGCCTAAAGTTACCAGCTAATGCGTGTAATTTCAAGGCAAATTCAGTCAAGTGCAACTTCAGGTGCGGTATATATATTAAATTCGATGTAAAATTGCATAATGTGAATGAAATTCTTTAGGCCTTGGCATTTCACAAATTGGAGAATATTTCATTGAAAGTTAAAATATGTGGTTATTTACAAAAGGTAATAATTCAATAACTGCGAAAAAGATAAACTCGATGTAACAAAAAAAAGTGGTTTATATGAAAATAGTTTATTAGCACTTAAAAATTGGTTTATTTTTTCGAAAACTTATCTGGCTTTTTTGATACAAGAGAAATGTTAGTAATTACAAAAGAAACAATATTTTGGTTATCTTTGTTCTTTATGCTGCTTTGTTTAAAGAAGCCCAATAATAATTTTGGTTACATGTTTGACTAAGACCTTAGAATAAAATTTAGAAATGCAATAAAAAATTATATGTAAACGGTTACGTTTATTTTCTATATCATTTCGCATCAAGCAATATTCAAATTTTTTTTTTTTTTAAAAAAAAAAGTATTTAACTAAAACAGGTCTGAGATTAATAGAACTCAAAATGTATATAAAACTCTTTTCGAAAACAAAAGAACAATTTAATCTTTTGGCCAATAATAAAATGCCACCCTAAATGGTGCTTCTTTAAAAGCTATTTCAGGTTTACAAAATCGAGATTACGGGCAGAATATATCGTTCCTCGCCCATCCAAAAGAGCCATTAGTATTAAAAATAAATTATATCTCTAGGATGAATTGGCAATATAGAACGTTTAACTCATCTACTACGTAGCCACATTTTCTGGATACCTAAAGTAGTGTTGTGCATTTTGACCGTCCCAGACTTATTACGAAATTTATTCCTATATTTTTCTTTCGTAATATTTTTATTGGTCGTAGCAATTAGGCCATGCAAAATTAATTAATTGGTTTTCATAACCCGGCCGGGTCAAAATTTGAAAACTTGTAAAAAAAAATTTTTTTTTTTTATATGCTTCAGCTATTTTCATAATTTCGGGAACACCTCGTTATCCGAAATCTTTTTGGTCAACCGGTAAATTATCTAGCGTTCGGCAATTACTTTGCTGCCTCCGGACTGAAGGTCCGAAGACAGCGATATAGTTTTCAGAGATAGATAATTTATTGAATGACCAAAAAGTGGTGTTGTTAATGGAGTAGTTTGCTCTGGAGCAGAACCCAACCCAAGTTGGATTGGGTTTAAACTTTTATCTTTAAATTTGGAGCAACCCGGAGTGAAATGCTGGAGTAAGTCTAATTTACCGGTGTGGGTTAAGAATTGGATCAACCCAACCCATTAACAACCCTACCAAAAAGATTTCGGGTAACGAGTAGGTGTTTCAGAAATTAGCAAAAAATTGACCGACCGAATATTTGCCGATTCGATAAGTTTTGATTCGGCAATGGTCACTGCCGAATCAAAACTTATCGAATCGGCAAATATTCAGTCGGTCAATTTTTTGTCGGATGTCCCAGAATTTATGAAAAACTGGTGTAAAAAAAAAGCCGGCCGGATCTGTTTAAAAGTTTTATGTTATGAAAATCAATAAAAAGTGTATTGCCTTATTAGATGTTGCGTAATTATTTTCTTTTTAATTAGATGTAAACTTTATTTTTATTATACTGTATTTTTGCATAATTCTCACTATCTTTTTCTTATAGTTAAAATTATTGCTTAATTTGCGCGTAATACTTCTTTTTCTTTAACTTAGTAAAATCTATATAAATGGTTGCTTGTCACTAATAATAATGATATTGTGAGACTGGAATATCGAACCTCTGTAGCTCACCCACAAGATTTTTTCCGGCACGTGATTTTAGCCAATTAGATTGAAGGAGCAGGTGTAACATGAAAATCACGTCTTTTTAAAAAATCGCCATTAACTCGAAATTTTACCTATGAAACTGCCTTCTGCGTTCTAATAAAAAAAATTCCTCGTGAAATTTTAGTATAAAATATGCCCTTCCTCATCCCTTATCCTAACCTTAAGATGATACTTCTTACTTTAAAATCTTTCGCTTAATTCGATTGTTTTGATTTTACGTTATACCTGATCCTTCGATATAATTGGCTAAAAATCACGTACCGGAAAAAATCTTGTGGGTGAGCTACTATTAATGGAAAATCGTGACCGATCACGTGAAAAATACACGAAATGAAAATGGTATTTCGAATCCAGAAGGGAGGATGTGAAGACAAATTACACATCCTTAAAGATATTGCATAAATCATTGTAAATGACATTTAGTAGCCTTAAAGAAATAATAAGTGCAAAGTCGCATTTGTGAGTGACGAATTTAGTATTATAAATAAAGGCCGAAATAGCCCTTAAGAGCGGGAGCGCTTTGTTAGCTTTATTAAATTATAAGTCCCAAATACCTTATATTGCCCCTAATAAACACTAACACCATTACCGTTATCAACCCTGTAAACCCCATATAAACCGTTGTTCGTTCAAGTTCTTGATCACGTGATTTTGCCGACTTGCTTTCGTGGACCCTAAGTAACCGAAAGCATTAATCACCCACCAGCCAAATCCAACACCCTCTTTCGAAAAGGTTGCCTATCATTGGTGCAAGAGAATTCGGATAGTGGAGCAACTGAGCTGCAGAAATCCGCCTACGACAATATATAACTCTTGAACTTTTATCTTTTAACAATAAGTTCGAAATAATAAGTAAAGTTACCTACATAATAATCGCTTACATTTACTTCATTTAATCCTCTAATGTTTACAATTCGTTCTAAACCTGATAATAATATACAAGAAGCTCTCCTCGAATCGTACAGTCAGTGTTTAAAATCTATATGCGGAATCTGCGGTGCGTATATTGAAAATTACTTCTGCAAGTAGAATTTTTTGAATCTACGGATTTTATTATGTGTCATACATGTTACGTATCTCTTTTTGAATTTTATGACTACAAAAGTCAACATCTTTTTCGCATATTAAACCAAAATCAAATTTTAAACACTGAATACAGTATGCAAAAATTCTTTGGAATATTCTAGAACAAATCATAAAACTGTTCATATCTTATTAAACCGTCTTTTATTTTCTAAGCAAAATTATTCCTTGCAAAATTTTCTATTTAGAAGGTAGTTTATACATCATATGCGTATTATACGTATTATACGTATTACACATACTATATACACTATCAGCTATACAACTATACGTATTGCAAACACTATCAGCTATACAACTATACATACTGTACGTACTGTACGCTAAAAAATTTTAGATATCATATAAATGGCACATCACATGTCCCATCGATTTCTTAATTTTTAGCTTAAAAATTATAATCGTAACGATAAGATAGAAATTAAATTTAAACATTTTTGAAAGAAATTTGTCCTAATAAGTGCAGTACTACGCGTTCATGTTACGGAAGAAAAAAATATTATTACAAACTGCATTCATCATCATCATCCCCTCCAAATAAATTGCAAATAAGTGTATTGTAATTTCTCCGTACACGAATGCTTCTGCCAGCAATTTGCATAATTTTGTAGAAATAAAATTTTGGATTGTCAAATAGGCATATTAATTTCAATAAATTTTTATCATGCCAACAACTTTAATATCCAGCATCTATTTCCAGATGTATACTTCGTTGTATCTAATACTTACTTATTTAACCTTGATTACTGTATGCGCAGAAAGTACAATCCAGTTGGGAGAACAGAATTTATGTCTGAACTTGTATCTGATAAGATCTATTATTATGGTGGATATAAAAATGAGAGCGGTAGATTTAATGATTTTTTTTATATTGACCTAACTCGGCAATTTTCTGACTCTTCTCCTTCATATCAATTTATAAAAAATTTGGATGCTAGATGTGGAGCTAGTACAGTTTCCTATATGAATATAATATATGTTTTTGGAGGTGGTATAGATGTACCTGACACTAATCTTATACTAATTCAGCCACTCTCAGCGGACCCTGTAATCACATATGTTCAAGACACGATATCAACACCATCTTCAAGAAAATGGCATACTTCGGTAATTGACAACATGAATAAGAAAATGTATGTTTGGGGTGGAGTTGGTGCAGGCATGAGTTATAAAAATCGTAGTTTTATCCAAGTTGACGGAAATATGTATATATTTGATATCGCACAATCCGTTTGGACTTCAAATCCTACGTCGAACAAACCTAATGGTCGTTATCTTCATACAGCGACTTTGATACCTGATGGACGGATAATTATGATCGGCGGTGCACTTAGCTCAGATGTGGGACAGGTAAGAACTACTATAATATAAATCATTAAGTCATGAAAAATAAATTATGTAATAACTTACTAATCAAAAAATCCTTGTATAATTTTTTAAAGCTTGATGTATATGACACGAAAACTAATCAATGGACCAATATTGTGCGTTCATGAGTCAATTTATCTTCATACGTTCTTACAATAAAATAACTAAAATACAAAAATACATTTGATTTATAGACAGCAACAAAGAATGGTTACATTCCCTCAATTATTCATCATTCAGCAAATCTCTTACCGGATAACCAGAGTATAATAATATATTGAGGCAGTAATCAGACTGGATATTCCGGTCTAGCAGTTCTGAATCTCTTAAACTATGTGTGGACAGTTATTTCACCGACTGGAAATGCTCCATCCATAATGTCAAGCGGACATAAAGCTACACTCTATATTGATGTCATAATTTTTGCTTTTGGTAAGGAATTTATTTCCATGTTTGAAAATGACCATTTACCGTATTTCTTTTTTGAATTTTCTTAGGGGAATACGATCCCAATAATACTCGTTATTTGATGAGCCCTGCAATAAGAATTCTCAACATTTCGAATGGCCAATATAGATGGATTGATTCATACATCCCTCATTCAATTGCTAACCAAACTCAAAATCCAAGTACTCAAACTTCTCAAACTTCGAACTCAAATATAATTATTATTATTGGAATTGTTATTGGTGGGATTATAGGCTTAGGAATATTAGTATTACTTGGGTATATTATTTAT
This sequence comes from Cetraspora pellucida, assembly GCA_910591915.1. Lineage (NCBI taxonomy): Eukaryota > Fungi > Glomeromycota > Glomeromycetes > Diversisporales > Gigasporaceae > Cetraspora > Cetraspora pellucida. Next base: position 10,178 of record CAJVQA010002704.1, on the reverse strand, counting down.
CTATTAAGAAAAAGAAATTTTCCTATGGAAAGTAGCCATGAAGTTAGATAACGAGTTGAATTAGTAAATACAAATTTAAAACCAGTTTAATCTGTATAATAAGTGATTTTAATATTATGAATGTCGTAATTAACGAATTACGGCACCAATTACAGGTTTGAACTATAGGCTTGAATCAGAGATATTAGATTTTTATAGCATCTAAAATAGCGCTATTTTCTAGCAAATGGCTACTAACGCTATTTTATGCTGAGATGCGAATTTTTCTATTCATATGGGCAGATTTGCGTCAATATGCAAAAGAGAGAACATTAGTACCCTATAAATTTTTTATATTGGAACAGGTTATTGACAATACAATTGTCTGAAAGTTTATTTTTATCATTGACTTATAACAATAACAATGTCAAACTGCATGTCTCAGTAGGCTCAGAATAATAAATTAGACGATAATATAACGGTTTTGAGATAATCTGATGGGTTTTGAGATAATCTGATGGGTTTTATGCATATTCATTAAATCTTTCTTGCAGAATAGACCCTCGAAAACTCAAAACAATCATTCCCAGACCAATCAAATGAAATTAAATAAGGGTTTAACCCGAATTCAGTGGCTCTATTCAAGTCCCGATTGGCGAACATCCGCCTACAGTATCGTACTAAACAGAATGCGTCAGGGTGACCACAAAAAGTCCGGTCAGATGATCCGCGCCACAGCCGCCGTACATAAGGTTTGATATAAAAGATTACTTGTGTTGTACAACCTTTTATTAACTTGAACTATTACTGCACTTCTTACCTCTTGTTCATATATTTTTTGCTTATATTAAACAATTTTTATTAATCTTCTCTTAAAGAACCTTTACATTTAAGACACAAAAATTTATTATAAAATGCTCTATATGTAGCATAAAAATAACCATTATCATAAAATCTTTGAAAATTTAAACTGCATTCCTCTTTCACATAAAACATTTCAACAAATTTACATAGCTCTAGGTCTTTAGTGGTATATCGATAATCATGTTCTTTATTATTATTAACAAAATTTTATAATTTTTATATAGTAAAATTATGTAATTTATTTTCACAAATAATTTATACTCATAAATGAACATAATAAAAAATTTAATAAATTATTTAATTCTATTAAATTTTTGCTATGAATATTATAATCTTTTATATGCACAGAAGTTTTGTCTATAACAATTAATTTTAGCATGCATTATATATTAGTAATTAACTGTTTGTAGAAAAATGAAAAATAGATTTTATATGTTTAATTAAATTATTACAAATTTTTAAAACTAGATTATCCATTTTATTTAAATTTTATTATATGAGTTTGAAACTAATAGGGTTTCTCAAACCCAAATCAAATCAAATATTGGATCAATTTAAATTTGATTTGATTTGAAAATTTCAGTTTTGAATTTAATTTAATCAAATATTTGATTCAAATTTTGAATTTGATTTGATTTAAAAAAATTTTTAAATATTGAATAATAAAGATAAAACTTTGTTTATAAAAAAATTACTATGTTAATTAATTTTGACTTTTAAGTAAAAGTGTTCTTCTAAACAAATTACTTCTAGTTTAATAAAATAAAAAAGGTAATTTATCTTAATAAAATTTCAAGTAAATGACTTATAATTTTAAATATTTAATAATAAATTTTCAAATTATATTAAATATTTGTCAAATCAAATCAAATTTGATCATATTTGAATTTGATTTGATTTAAAAATTTCAGATTTGAATTTAATTTAAAATCAAATATTTGATCAAATCAAATTAAATCAAATCAAATTGCAGAATTCTAGAAATTGATATATATTATAAAATGATTAAATATGTTTAATCAAAATTTTATTTTATTTTAAAATATATAATATTGTATTATTTTATATTTATACTTATATGATATTATTAACAATTATTAAATAGTTATACTTAAATTATTAACTTTATAATTGTTATTTAAAATACTTTATTTAAATAAAATTGACTTGATTAAAGCTATTTTTTTTTTAAAGTGAGATTTTGCTTATATTTTTATTAATTTAGTAAAGAAGCCTCTAGTGACTTTTCTGGATATAAATTACAAACTTATTCTAATTACAAATATATTACAAAAATGAAGCACAGACTATAGCCAAATTTTTATCTAATTTATCTGTAATCTAAACCTATTAAAGTAGTTAAAACTTATCTAGATTTGATAATATAAAATATTGTTTATAGAATAACTATATAGTATCTAGTATACAGACCAAAGATCAATTTTGTAAAATGCATTTCCTAGTAGTAGACAGTTATTATCTTTTGTATAAAGTTAGTTAAATAAATCACAGTTGGCAAACTGTATAATGTAAATTATAATATTAATTAGAGTAATTATAGAATTTTCTACAAATTGTAAATTTGTTATTTGGTATAATATTATTGTTTTTTTTTATTATGCTAATTTAGTAACATATAGTTTTCAGATATAATCATATATTTTTTGTAATATTTTGATAAGCAGTTTGGTAATTATTAAGGTTGCTATTTGATAAGATGTAGTATAAAATCTAATTGTTGTAATTAGATCTGTTGGCATGTATTCTTGTAGTGTTGTATATATGCTGCTTTGTCTTTATTAAGTGTTATTAATTAATAGACTATTATGTTAAGTTAGTAAATAGTATAATTGTTATAATTGTGATTTTGCAATGTTTAATAATAAGTTATTATTAATAATTTCAAAATTTGTTTTCATAATATTACTAGTAAAATTTGACAGATTAGAACAAAGTAACCAATATAATAGATGTTCTGATATTTAGTTTGTAATACAGTTATTATGCTAGAAGCTGTCTGAGTATAGTTTATAAAAATAATTTAATGTTGATAAGTGTTTTGATCTTAAAAGATTTTACTTTGATTAAGTGAGAAGTTGGTATAATTATTTGTTCATTTAGTACTGTTTTTAAGATATAACCCAATTACATTCTAGTTAATTTGTAATAATAGTAAGATAATATTGCTCATACAGTGTTATGATGACTATATAACAATTATATATACATTACAGATATTTTTGATAGCTCTTTAGTAGGTTGTTCAATTATGTATTTTCCATATTTTAAAGTATATAAAATGTTATATAGATTGTTATATATTATATCAAGATATACAATAAAATTGTAGTTTGTTGCTAACTTATCAACTTCATTGTTAAATGTATTGTTACTATATGCAGATACTTTGTAAAAAAATAATTATATGTTAATAGAATAAAATTAAGTTAAGTAGTAAGTGCCAAATAGGCCAATATGAATAAGAGTATTGTTTATATGCTAAAATTAAATAACTAGTAATTTTATCAAACTTTGCAATAATTGATTAAGAGTCTGTATAAATTTGTATATTGCTATTGTGTGAATATGCAAATAGCAAATAATATTACAATAAGTTCTGCTTTGTAAAATAATGATTAGAGTTTAATGCAAAAAGAGTATAATTAAAGTATTATGTTATTGTGAATTTGTACCTACTGATGTTTATAGAACATCTATTAGTAGTAAGATTAGTAACTAATCCATTTGTATAGAATATAAAGTTTGTGTACCTTTTGTTGAGTTAGCAATTTATTAAAGTTTAATAAAAGAGGAATTGATTTGAAATAAGTTAAATATAAGTGTATTAGTAAGTATAACAATAGATAGTAGTAGAATTATTAAAGATTACTGTAAAGTAATAAAATAAATAAGATCTAGGTAGTTTGCATATAAGTTAAGTTTATTTGAATTATTGTATCTTTTTTGTTATAGAAATTTTGTTGCAAAGTTAGTTAAAATGTTAAAAATGCAATAGTTTTAACTTCTGTTTAAGTTATATATATATTCTGTACATTATATACAATTGATGATTAAAAGTGAATAAAGGCTAAGATAAAAGAAGTTATGTTTAGTTAGCCAGTATGTAATTGAAATAGTATTTTTATTAGTATTATATTTATATGTTTTTTCAATAATTATTTCTTAGTAATTGTAATTAAAAGTTATCAGTTATAGTTTAGATTTAAAACTATAGTGGCCTGTTGTAAATAACAAAGAATTAAATATAGAAAAGTTTAATAATAAGTTTATTTGTCTGATATAGTTGTTTATAATAATTTTGTTTTTTAGTATAATGAACTATTTAGGTTTTTGTTCAGTAAAAATTTGTTCAAGTTTGGATGAAATGTGTATTCAATTTAGAAGTATAAAGTTATCAAATAATGTAAGTTGTTTAAAATATAAAATATATTTATTATATAACTATTTTTTGAAGTTATTGTAGTCAGAATGTGTATATAAAAGAGTTTCAATTAGAGTATATTGATATATTAGTATGTATAGTTGTATTGAGTAAGCAGTGTCAGAGATAAAACTGACATCTCATGGAACCTGCAAAATGGACATCATTGTGGCATATTTACCTAATTAGAGTTGCTTATGATGATCCATCTGAAACATATGTGCCCAGCCCTAAAAGAAGCTATATAGAAGTATACAAGCCTTCATGCAAGACTCCATTACCTTCTTCAATTAAAGTAAGGTTGACCTAGACCAACCTGTTATGCTAGAAATAGACATTGACTTTACCTACCTTACTTGGGTTAGGTGTAAGGTGATGTTAAGAGGGGTGTGATTGAAGACAATATGATAAGTTCTGACCCCAGAATCGAAAAACTGAAACATTTCTCATTAGTACTATGAAAACTGTAAAAAATGTTAAAGTAATAAAAGGCTGTGTAGAAGGAGTTAAAGGTTATAACAAATAAGGTTAAGCAATATAAAGAATAATAAGAAAAGTTGTAGTCTTGTATAGGCTTTTCTCATAGTAAAATTCATTATAAAAAGGGTAAAATTTCTCCCTTCCAAAAGGTATCTCAGTATAGTCCAGCATAGTCTAATCTAATTCAAATAACCCCTAACAATACACTTGTACTGCCTCTACAAAAAAATATTACTAAAGTTAATAAAGCTCCTTTAACTTGTAAAATAAATAAATACTCTTTTAAAATCGCAATACTTATTTTGTAATGCTTCTTAAATGATCATCTTGACCTTGTGCCAAATCATTAAACCACCTCTATTATCTTTGAGAAACATTATGCAGCATAACTATTTTTCTAATGACAATTCATTGCATTTGCTCCCATCTCTAGACTTGACATTAAATCTGTCACAGAATATAGTTTAATTATTTAAGTGCAACAGTAAAACTACTTATTGTGCAAGCTTATATAAATGTAACTAAGGGAAATCTTGATGTAAACTTTTATAGTTTATTATTCAGCAAACTTAACTCTAATGAATAATATGCATTATATAGTTAAATCATATTGTGAGCAGTAGGGTAGTGGTGCTGAAAGCTTATTAAAGCAGGTGATCAGTGTGGTGCAGTAGCGAATAAACAACTATGTTGATCATCTATCTTAAATGGGTTTACTGGCAGTTATAGTTTAGGGCACAGGGCATGCCTCAATAGAATGTATAGTGCACTATGTAAATCAAAACTATGTGTGATGCCATAGAAAAGTTTATTATTACAGATTTTTAAGTAATTGTTAAATGATTAACTAATTAATACTAATCAATGCATTTTATATATAAAAATGAGTTGCATTGTTTTATATGCACCACTTGCACTTTATCTTTTTTCTCAAAAATTTCAATACAAATTAACTCATGCTTCTTATGATTATGAAGTTACAGAGTCTTTTTTTTTATTACATATGATAGAATTTTTTTTTAAAAAATACTTTAATTACATTTTCATTTGAATAGTCAGACAAATTTATAAAATAAACTGGTAAGTTTGATTGGTAAAATGAAAATTTTGTTCTGTAGTTCAGTTTGTAGATGCTTATTATTAATATTCCTGAAATTTTACTTTGAAATTTTGTGCTATTAAAGCTATACATCTAATTAAATGAAGAAAAATATATGTTTATAAGTTATATAAGCATCGATTTTAAATAAATAATGTACAATTTAATAAACATCAAAAATATCTTAATAAAATAAAGAAAAAGGCATCTATTAATAAAAAGACATCTACTAATAAAGAGTCATTCACCAACAAAAAGACATCTACTAATAAAGAGACATCTATCAACAAAGAAGCATCTATCAATGAAAAGCTATTTAAAAAACAAAATTAATTTTAACTATAAGACAATTACTGAATAAGAAATTATTTTCAGCAAGCAACCTTATCTTATTAATGCAGTACCTAAAAGGTTCAAATATGAGAAGGATATTTTTACCATATCTGTAATGAAAGGCATATAATTATCTTAACCAAAGCCTTTATACATCTAAATTGGACTATAAATTATTACAAGATTTAAGTCTAAATTAATGAAAAAAAATAACAGATTTTATCAGAAAACTAAAAACTTATTAAACAAATATAATCTCTTGAAGCAAAGAATCAACATATTCAAGTTCAAAAATCTAAACATATTGCTGAAATTCACTCTTTAGTTTGATATTCAAAACTAATTAGTGACAAAGAATTTTAGGAAAAAGTTAAAAGAAATTTTTTTTTTAAATATTAATGATAAAACAGTTAAAAGAATTTTTAATTCTACAAAAAAACTACTTTTCAAATACAATTTGGTTTACTGCAAATATCTTGCAAATGGGCCAAATAGTATTACACTTTACTATTAAATGCATGTGATTAATTTATGAATTTCTTATAAAAAGCTACCTCAAAATTGGCTGTCAACATCTATTTTGTATACTTGACATCATGATATTTTAGAATCAGAATTTAATAAAAAATTGAACAAATCAAACATATATTAGCATTTGGTATAATAGTTAATGAATCAACCTATGGGCAAATAAAATACTTGGTAATTTGTTACCAATATTAGAATAAAAAAGATCAATTTTCTAGTCTAATAACTGCTTAATTGCAAAATGTTATAAAATGCAATACTAATATAGTGTCTGATGCTGTAATTAACTATATTAATGAATATAATTTAGACATTAAGAAGTGTATGTTTTGGACAACAGATAATATATTATATATGTCAAGGAATAAAGGTGGAGCTATGTCTTGTTTAACAGAAAAGCAAATGTAAATTCATTGTAAATTGGCTGTGGGCTTCATATTCTTCAAATAATAATGATTCACTTTTAACAAGAAACATTTGGAATGTTTTTTAATACTATGTGTTTATCAAGAAAACTATATTTATATAATTTATTATATCTAGTATAGAAGTTATATGATAGTTATAATTATAGTAACAAGAACAAGTCATTAAAGATTAATTCACAAATAATAAGAAATCTATATAATAGGTTATTAGGATTTCATTATACTCAATACCAGTTACTACTTCATATATATTGGGGTTATAAATTATGAATAACAAAACAATACCTTGATCAACATGCAACTCATATCTAATTTACTAACTGGTTTATTTGTGAAATAAAAAATCATAATACTTCAAAACAATATGTTAATAATTGATGTTTGTTTTGGTCTTGGCTTCTTGATTCGAAACTAAATATTCAAATAAAATGTTTAATAAATTTTGCTAAACACTTCTATAAACCATTAATACAGTTCATAATTGAGTAGAATCAAGTTCTATATATTTATTAAAATAATTAATTTGTTACTCTACCTTCAGGCCATTGAGCTTATGAAATGCCTAATAAGGTTTGTAAATGGCTTAAATTTTTTCAAAAAATAATTAAAATTTATAAAATATTTTTCACTAATAAATTATTAAAAACATTGGATACTTTAAATAGTAAAGAGTTTGGAATATTCTTTGAAAATTTAGAAAAAAGAATGGTTAAAATCTTAGATCATTTTAAAAAATAGTTATCACCTTGGCTTTATTTATCATTAGTTGTTTGTTATCTTGGCAATAATAATGCTAGATCTTTTGCTTCTAGCTTTTATTATGTTGTATTAAGAAAACCATGGATTAAACTACCAAATAACTTAAAATTATATTTTACAGAAGAGTTGAATAATGATTTAAGAAATAGAAAAATGAACATCTTTAGATTTGTATAAATTATTTCTACAAGATGAAGAATTTCTTTAGAAATTTAAAGAGTTTTGCATAGATAATAAATTATAGATATATGACTTTTCTAAATTATATTATTTTATTAGAACCCAGATCTATTTTATTGTTATTTATTAACAACAAATTGAAGGAATCTTTAACAAATTGGATCTCAAAACACATTCAAATATGTTACTTTCAACAAAACAGTCTAAGCTTCATTTGTTTACAGGCAAAATTGATAAAAAAAATTTACTAAAGAGGTTAAAAAAAATAAGATTAAGTTAAAAAAAACCTTTTCAAAAAATAGACTTATCACAATTTGGTTCTAACATTATTTCAAATATTTTCAATAATTTATTATGCTAATAAATTAAATATATTAATATTATAATTTTTATTAACATTAATGTAATTTATATTTTATAATTTTTATTAATATAATAAATTTGATATATTAATATATTCTCTGTATTTGATATATCAATATGCAATATATTCATCATAATTATATAAAAAAATCTGTTATAATTGATTTTTATATGATACTACACATAGTTTTGTTGTACATAGTGTGTCACACACTTCAATGCCTCAAGTCCAAAGGGCATGCTCTTGTCATGTGATGTTTAAAGTTATTTTAATTGACTAATAAATTCAGATAAACTAGAACCAAAAATACTAAATCAACATGTAAGATTTTTAAGAAGTTGTAAATTATGTGTTAATTACATAATTTACAGTAAAAAGGGCATGCCCATGGGCATGAGGAGCATGCCTTAGCTCAGAGGCATGCCCAATTTTTTTCCCATGTCCTGAACCCTACTGGCAGTATACACTGTATTCACTGTATACTTAGTATCAGATTGATAATTGATATCAGTGGGATAAGGGGAATTAGCGGGACCAAGAGTATAATTAAAATAATCATTATAAACATTATGATCAGTATAATTAGCATAAATGTTATAAGTAGTATAAGTGTTGGGTTCTAATTGGTTGCATGTGAAGTGCAGTCCGGGACATGAGGTGCAGTGATCAAATTAATATAGATAGGGTCTACGTCATAATTAGTATATAAATGCATAACTGATCTTTAATTAGAAAGTCAATAATAGCTAATTAGTAGTAATCAATGATGTAATTTCACCTGACGAAATTAAATAAATAAGGGGATCGATCAGGTGAATCGAACCCCCCACTTCAGTTTGTGCTTGAATAAATTTACCTGTGGTAGGGACTTTATTGCGGTGAGACCCTGAAGTAGAAGGAAGGTGACGTGGTAGAGCATCGGCTCTGGAGCAGATACAAACGCTAATATAAAAGTACAGCGAGTGCGCAACAATACAATCAGAACGTTTGGGTGAGAATTTAGTATTGATACGATATTAATTAATCCCCACGACAATAAGCGGTATATCACGAATAAAGGGTATAACGTGTTCTATGTAAATGGAAGTATATAATAAAGGCTTCGAGCCCTCCAAGAACAGTCAGTTAATGCTTTTCATAAATTTCGCCCCATAATAATTCACTGTCTCATTATATAATAAAAACCATACCTACAATCATAACTATACACTCGCCAAATATAACACGCCTCCTCGATTAAGCCGTTTGTAGGTTATACGACATACCCGTTTGACAAGCGACTGACTCGCCGTTTCGCTCGTGTCAACATGTATAACTAATTTCTAGATGTTTCGATAACAAACTAGCCAAGGGAGAACTAAAAATCATCAGTGATTCATCACTGATGACAGTTTTCTAGTACAAAAGAAAATATCAATGACGATTGATTGTGTAATCAGGATACACTAGAAAACGGTCATAACTGATGAATCGCTGATGATTTTCATGGGCTAAGTTCGCCGAATAATAAACTATAAAAGTTTACATCGAGGTTTTCCCTTGGCCACACTAATATGATCTTGGCTTTTTTTTGCACTGATATTTTATGCACAAAATGTTACACGAGCCGATATACCATGAACGCAATTTACGTTGTTGTTCGGCTAATCGGCGAGTCTGTCGCTAATTCCTTCCAATCCTCGCGTAACCTACGGCGGCTAAGTCGAAATAGGCGTGTTAGAT
>CAJVQA010002703.1:0-21297 GCA_910591915.1 Cetraspora pellucida | reverse complement strand
ATAAAAAAATTAATCTAACCAAATTTGTACAATTACTATTTTCATACAAGTGTAACATTACACAATTTTGTGTAACAGTAATTATTTCAACAACTATTGCATAGAATTTTATAGATTTTTTTTTATTTAAAAGCCTTAGATTTGGGCAATTTTTTATATAATTTTGGACTTGATACCTTGCTTATTTAGCTTAATATAAATTTTCAAAAAGTGTCCACAATAATATGCTACCCCCCTGTATATGTAATATTACACTTGGCATAGATTCCCTGAGCTCTTATTTGAAATAATATGACTTAAGGTTACAGATACACAAATCCAACCAATCATCAAGAAACAGTTTGCCATAATACAGATTAATTTTCAAATTTTGTTATAGATGGGATTTGAACCTTAAATCTGCCACTTGGAGGATGACAACCCAACCACTACATTAGGATCACTATTCTTATCTCTTCTATATATCTTATAATCTGATTTATTTACTTATTCTTATTGAAGATGTTTCATAAACATTTATTGATCTAATGGTATTGTTAAAAGTTTGTGCTACCTTCTTACTTAGGATTTTTAAGTAAGCTTCTGACTTTACAGTTCCTTTACTTTCTGTGCCTAGTGGTTTTATTGTAAATTTGTACTGAAGTTTTATGCAATACTGGTTATTAACATTCCTTTATATAAATATAATATTATACTTTATATAGATGTCTTAAGCTTCTATTTAAGATAGTATAACTAAAGATTATAGATATACTAATTCAACTGATTAACAAAGATAATTACTATAACATAAGTATATTTTTTAAATTTATTATCTATGAAATTTGAACTCTAGATCTACTACTTGAAAATTAACAACCTAACCACTTTACTAGGTTACTATACTCCTAATAAAAAATTACTTTTAATATTTATTAAAATATATCTTTATAGAATTTACTTAAAAATAGTTATATTTTTTATTGCATATTGTTATTATTAGTTTTTTTTAAAATAAATTTTTTTGTTTTACTAATTATTGTTTAAACAATAATAAGATTTTTATTTATTTTATATTTTATAATTTCATAATTTTTGTAATAAAAATTTTTTCTAGAATGTATATTTCAAAAATTAATATATTTTTATTTTTAATAATAATTTTTTTTTAAAAAAAAAAATTAATTAAATAATTTTTTTTTTAGTTTTGAAAAAAAGTTGAATATTGTTTTTGTTTAGCTTATTTATTTTAAAATTTTAATTAGTTAATAATATAATTTGGTATATAGTTTTTAAAAACTAATATATATAAGATATAATAATATAATAAAGTAGTTATATTATTAACTTCAAGTAACAGATCTAGAGTTCAAATTTCAATATTAACAAAAATTTTAAATTTTTTTTGTATTATAATTAACTATCTTTTGTTATTGATTAAGATAAGATATCTGTTACCTATATATATTAGCTTAACTGAAAGTTTATATAGCATTTATACAGCAGTTGTATCTTGTATAAAAAAATATAAACCAGTATTTAGTAATATAAATCTATAATAAGTTTTCATAATCATATAGATTATAAAAATCAAGAAGATAAAAGCCTACTTAGAAGACTCAAGTAGAAAGATAGTTTAAAATTTTAATAATATTACTATAAAGATTAGATTTATAAAATAAAACTAAAACTTGTAAAACTAGATAAAAACAAGTCAGTTTTTAGAAAAAGACTATTGTAATTAGCCAAGCTACCAAAATCTGTTTTAAAGAAAAGATTATATACTAGAGAATAAATAAACCAAAAGTATAGTTGTATCTATCTTTTTAGACTATTTGAACTAAAAGCTTAGTAGAACTTGAATTAAATATTAAAGTAGTAGAAATATATTATAAAATAAGTATTAAGATTAGAATAAACTCTACAAGAACATAACAGTTTAATAGTACATCTTAATTGCAAGTATTGTTTTTAACTATAATATTATTTAGACAGATATATGAATAATATATAAAAGATTCTAAAAGATTTAGTCTAAATTAAAAGTTTTTTATATAAATAAACTGTTTTAAAGTCTTAGTAAATATAGAATATTTTTATTGATATTAATTAGAATTATTAATAAATATAAATAGACAGATAAATATAGAAACTAGAATGTTTAAATAGGAAATTTACAAGCAGGTTTTAGATATAACAGCTAGTATAAAACTTTTAAGTAGATTACTTAAATTAAACAATAACTAAAGTTGTATAAATAACTAGTTATATACTCTTTTATAGTTGTCTTCTGTAATTGTAATGCAACTATTAGCTAAATGTACTATTAATAAAATTTTGAGTTACAAGTACTTATCTTAATATATATATATAAAAAAAAAACTAACATGTATTATTTAAAAAGACAACTAAAATAAAATTTTCTTTTCAAATTTTGTTGCTCTAGTTTTTTGATTCTTAAAGATTTTTGTAATAATGTTTGTAGTTTTTTTTTTTAATAATCTTTTATTACACAGTTGTTAAATCTATTAGTTTTTTCTAATTAATAATTTTATTTATATCTTTTTATAACTAGTTAGTATTGAATTAAATATAGTTAAATAAGCTTGTTTTTTTTCTAAACATAAAGGTTTTAACCTGTATGGTATATCTTTTAATTAGATTTTTGGATTTGTGTATATTGAAAATATTTTATAATGTTTTACTACTAAAAATGCAAAAAAAGAAAGAAAATCAACTTGACATAATTTAAATTTAATAATGCAATAATTGTTAAGAAAATAATTTTGAATTATAATATTTTTAATGATTTTATTAATAAAAATATTAAAAAATATTAGTATTATTAAAATTTTATTAATTAATTCTAATTTTATGTTTTAAATAAACTTATAAGCACTAAAAAATACATTTATATATAGGCTAAATTCTGCAAAAAAATGAAAATCAACAAAAAAAAATCTTTAGAAAATCAATTTTATATTATAAATTTCATAATAAATTATAAGAAATTACAAACCTTAAAGAGCTATACTGTAAAATTTTATTAATATAACTACTTTTATGTCTTAAATAAAAAACGATCATAATCTGATTTAAATTAATTTGTATAAAAAAATTAATTTTAAAAAATTTGTCAATTTCCTTTCTTTTTTGTAAAACATAGCTCATATATTTAAACTTAACCTAGTTTACAAACTTTAGACCGAATTCGAACCCGAACCAAACTCAAACTTGATTAAAAGCTTGAAAACATCAAAGTTTGAGTCCGGTTTGAAAATTAAACCAAACTCAAGTTTGGTCTGGTCCGGTTTGATAGGAACACTAATATAAATATTAGGATTTTTTGCAATATAGATGACTTTTATAAAATATTAAATTATATTTTGAAACTGGTAAGTTGATAGCTTTATATATAGATGCTTGATCTTGCTAAAAGCCTACCATATACTTACAATAAAGAAATGGCCGCAAATGGATACTGTCACGGGTGCAAGAGGAGTGATTAGCTTTGATTAGTAAAAATTTATGTTGCAATTTTTGTGAAATACAAGTTTTTAACTACAGTGCCTAAAACTACAATTTACATACGTATTCAATTGGGTATTACCAAAACTGGCTAAATTTATTAGTCGCACCCTCCGAAGAAAAATCTTTATAATAAATCTCATTAAGAATATATTATTTTGCAATAGAAAGGAACCAAACTGCACTTGGAATTTTGTAATATTCGGGGCATGCATATCACCCGAAATTTTTGGATCAATATAGTACGAATGACCGAAAAATATCTAGTCTAACGTTAATAATATTTGCATGATGAGGTGATAAACTTCTATCTCCATATGTTCCGAAAATTTCAGATATTACCGAACTATTTTTTGTTTAATGTCGGCAACTTGAAATTTCAAGGTAATTAATAATTTACCAATTTTATCAAAGGTAACAACCCGACGTACGTAGTACATAATAGGTTATATGCGATGCGATACTCACCAAAAATAAAGTGATCAATATATCCAAATGTCAATTTAATGAGAAAATCCTGTAATTTTTTTTAAAAAGGTCAGTTTATCGTCATAAAGAATAAAGCTTCTAAGGGAGCTCTCAAGTACCTAAATTAATAGGTCAGAGCTCAATTTTTAATTAGTGGAAAATATTTGGCCGGTCAAGTGAAAAAAGGCCTATTTTTTGATACTACCACCATATGACTTAATCATTCTAACCCTAATAACAAAGTGGGCAAAGAAAAAAAAAGATTTTTGAGACCATCTTTTTTTATCAGAGTTGTGTTGATTGGCTAAAATTTAATGTCTGCATTTCGCACTAGAAACTTCATAAAATTGCCGTAATGAGTACTTAATTAATCATACATTGAAGGGGAAACCTAATTTCTCTCCCATAGATTACGCAACTGTTTGCTATCGCTATCAATTTTGTAAGTTTTTCAAAAATCCTTGCAAAGTTTTAGTAGTATTTGTATTTTTTCGGTCATGATGTCAAATCCGAATTTGTAGCCAATTTCGTCCAATCAAGAACAGTATTCTAAGCATCCAATAAGGACTAGGGGAAAATTAGTAAATCCCATTGAAGGAGACACCCTAATTAACAAATGTGATAATTAGCATTCACACGACTGCACGCATTGATTGACGACACCCCCTTTATGCAAGATGTAATGCATAAAGGAGGATCTTATGTTTGATATTATATGATTACGTAGTTATATATATAGTAGAATTCTGCACGCGCATTACCAAAGCACAGTACTCATGCCCGTTCATGGAACTATGTTTTAATTGTGCGCGTGCTGGCACTTGCAGAAACCTAGTTTATGATGCATGTCCCTTAATTATCAATAACTAAATTTGCGTCTTTAAATCTTATTTAAAAAATAAAATTCATATTTTGCGTTACGATTGAACGTGGTCAATATTTAGGGGTGCAATTGGTTTTTTTTTTTTTGAGCACCAGAGAATTCAGAGTTCAGAAAATTCAGAATAATCACACTTTGAAGAGATCATATTTCAAGAAACTACATATTAACTTTTTGAAACCATTTACAAGAAAGTATGGCACTAATCTTAGTCTTAATTATGTTTAATTTAAAGCAAACAATAAAAGACAATATGTATGCAATGTCGATATGATGATATAAAATAAGTCTTTACAAATTTACGCCATCTTTAAACATGCAGGTTTATTTAAATACAATACAGTATGACTGTACTCAATACAACTACAATATCGATATCGATAATGGTATCGATGTGGAGTAGAGTGTCAAGGATTATGATTCGATATAAGATTCGCATAATTCACATAAAATATGCGATTTTGCATAATTTAAAGAAATTCGCATAATCTCGCATAATTTAGCATTTTCACGTCTTAAGAAATTTCTACTGGTCAATTGGCGTTACACGGACTAAGTTTCACAGAATCTTGTCATCAAGTCGGTCTACATTATACTTTAACGCTATTAATAATGTGGTCAAACTAGATACACTTTCAAAAATCAACAGCTCCGAATTTAGCAAAGTTATTGACTATACCGTTCTAACTTTTTATAGCATTGATAACGATTATATGCCAACTACATTCGTGCTTGTAATAAAACTTTTCTAGTAAAAACTTCAAGCCTTTAGATTAGGGACAGGGTCTTGCCATTTGGTTAGGATTCGAAGATATTATTTCACAAAGAAAAATGTATAACCAAGGACCTGGGACATCATATGACGGACTTAATGGAGCATGAGCTATCTCACTAGTGCGGTGACATACGGAGGCCATTTCGCCATTCTGTAGATCTTCGTAATAATGACAACACTGGCCTTAGGTGTCTAAGGACCTTTATAATATGTAAAAGATGATTTCATAGTCTATATTTTGGACTACCGTATAAACATCTATCTTATGGTATGCCTGATATTGAAATTTGATTGGTTAACGGCAATTTTTTTTAAATTTTAGACACTCTAGCAGGAATCGACGATCACGTGATTGCTATCCGGAAAACACCGTTATCACAATCTGACTAGTTTTTGGGGGGTTTTTTTTTGTGCTTCATCGTTATGACGTATTAATGTTTATACCCAACCAGCCAATGACGACTTGGGATGATACCATAATAACTATGCTATGCAATGCACGCGCTATCCAATGCAATAATGAAACAATTTGATGCATTGCATTAAATATAGTAATCATGCAGGGTCCGCATTCTAGATTCTATCTCGAATTTTCTCTTGTCACGAACCTAAAATTTTTTCAACTAATAATTAGACGCAATGACTGTTTAATCAATAATATTATCTCCTATTTTTATATCCTCAAAATTAAAAATGATTTTTGTTTTTTTTTCGGTCAAACGCCATAGAATAGTTTTCTAAAGTATGCACCTGATTTTGTTTCACTTTGACGAAAATGTCTGCAAAGAATAATGATAATGTATCTAGCATTATTTATGACAATTATATATTTTTATTATTAAAAAAATAATAATAATAAAACTTTCCCATCAAGTCTTTTTAGGATCGATGAATCTAGAATTAGGTTAATTCCAAACCTACGCTAAGGATTATCAACTTAAGAATAATGCTTCCAAATTCTAAAGTTTCCGTTGCATGATTTGTGATTCTGGATTTACAGATTCATATTTTAGAAAGGAATAGTTTTGTGTCAATAACTAATCCTTATTTAGTAAACTGTGCAAAAGGTAGGTAGGTTCGTACATGCATGCTTAAAATGAATTGTTAAAAACATCATTGATAACACTAGTCGAAATATAAAAAATTGGCTAAAAATCAGGTACATACCTGATTTTAACTAGATTAGTGACAATTTTTGTCACCAGACAGTAATTAGTTAATAACCATTTGATTCTTAGCTGATTTTTTATAATTCGACTAGTGTATGTAACTCATCTCTTATTATACAACCAAAAATTAAAAACTTAATAATCATTTCCGTGAATGGAAATTTCATTTATAAGGTGACAGGAAAGTACCTATTTCTATGTTAACCATAATAGTGAGGACTAATTTAAACCGCTTATATAAAGGAGTTCGACAAATCAAGCTTTGCAAGGTTAATACGTGTTAAAATTTTTATCCAAGCACTATAATTATTATCGTTATCATCAAATATTTTCTTTAATTCAGTAATTAAAAAAGCTTATCAGTCAACATATTTGTTACAAGGATGAATTTTGAGTATCTATTTTTCGAATTAAACATGATTATTAGTTTCACGATTTCTAAACAAAGTTTAATTGGGAATATCGAATAGATGATAAAGATTGTCTTACGCACCATGCAATTTATCTTAATAAATATCGAGTTTCAAGTAAATACAAACTGCACCGTTATTGGATCATTACTATAAATTAGTTAAGTGCATTATTTTTGTTTTAGAAGAAATAATTATAAATAATTATAGATATTCCCAAATCTTTAGTAATTCACGAATAACATTTTTTGCTTTTTCTAATCGACATCAGTAGATCTGGATTTGATATATTCGTATGTCAAGACAAACAATATTAAGACACGGTATGATTGTGAAAATCAAAATAAATTATTTGAGAAATCTTCACTTCAGTTCTACATGAATATGAACCTAAATAATAACTACCTACAGACTACCTACAGGATCCTCCTTAAGGGCAATGAATAGATTTTTTCTAATTGTTTAAACCTTTAATCATATTAATCACTTTATTGTGCGAAACTATATCCTGGTAGCACATATCGACATACTCTTGATCTTCTAGCAATAGGCTAAACGAACAAATACGGTGATAGAAGGGCTGTTGGTATGCATTCCTTAAACTTTATCAGATCCGCTACTTTTTTAGTTCATCTGTTTGTAACACACAGATTTGATTTGCCAAGAAAAAAAAAGAAAACAAACGAAAAATTAAATATAACCTTATTTAGATAGGCGTATATACATGAGGTCATATACTATATAATGAATCGTAAAATTATCTTCAAATAACAAAAAAAAAAAATGTCTGGAATTATCAATGATCCTGAATCGAAAAGTAGTATTAATTCTAAAGACCAACCTCCCAAAAAAGTATGTTTCTAATGTCTTAAGCGAAAAAATGTAAATTATGCATTGTTTATTTCTAGTCGTTAGATATTTAATGAAGCAATAACTTCGAAAACAAAGTGCATGAATAGTACTCGGAATTTATTTCTAAATGAGCATCCCTATAATGACAAATTGAATAAAACCTTAGATTTTCGTTTACTATATATTAATTCTAAAAATTCTATACTTAGGGAAGCTCTGCTTTACTTACTCTAAGCTTAGCTTTTAAATCGATAGGTAACAATTCTTATCCGGCACCTTGATCGTACCAACAGAATAACTCGAGTTATTTTGATGAGGATGCATCATCAATCATCATCAAAATATTCTGTTGGTTCGGTCGTTGTAAGATACCGTTATTGAATGTTACTCAGCCAGATAATGAAAATAATTTCCATTATTGGCTGCTTCGCATTCAATAACTATATATTTTTCATAGTCTATTTTCAAAAATTAACCTTTTTTTTTCTCAAAATATAGGCATTATATTTGGTGATATTGGTACTTCTCCTTTATATGGTATGTACATGAGCTCGGTTTTCTTTTAACAACTGTTCAGAACCTTTAATTCAACTTACAAAAAAAAATTATAGTGTTCACCGGGATCTTTACGAATCCACCTACGGACCCTCAAGATGTTTATGGTACGTTTTATTTAAATCCAATTCTCCTAATTTCTATTTTAAATTCACTTCATTTTTTACATATATTTTAGGTGCTTTATCTTTGATTGTTTGGTCATTGGTAAGTCCTTTTGAATTAAATATTTAAAAAAAATTTTTTTTAATGTTATCTTGAAAATTAATTACAAATTTTATGCTTTTAGACAATTGTGCCATTGATAAAATATGTTTTCATTGTACTCCGAGCTGATGACCATGGTGAGGGTGGCACTTTTGCTTTATACTCGTTATTGAGTCGGTAAATATATATATACTCTTCTCTTTTATTTAAGATTATATTTTAAGGTTACTGATAATAAATTTTAATACAATGTTTTATAAATTTTATTTTTAGTCATTCTGGAATTTCTGTACGAGGAAATGAGAATTCTGATGATTTGATGATTGCAAATTACGATACCATGTCAATTATTAGTTCTAAGGAACCAAACTTCATTAAACGCAGTAAGACTGTACAGTCTATTTTACTTGGTGTGGTCCTTCTTGGCTCTTCCTTAGTTATGAGTGATGGCCTGCTAACTCCTGCTATTTCCGTAATTTCCGCTGTTGAGGGTATGGTTGTCCCTGCGCCAGGTTTAGCGCCCGCTATTGTTCCTATTAGCTGGTATTTAATATATTACATTACATATATTATGTTATTTGATAAATAAATAAATATCTCACCTTTTTATTATAAAAGCATTATTCTTGTTCTATTGTTTTTGGTACAACGATTTGGTACGGCCAAAGTCGGAAATTTATTTGCTCCAATTGTCTCTCTTTGGTTTATCTCTATCGCTTCTGTTGGCATTTGGAACATTACTTTTCACCCTGAAATCTTTAAAGCATATAATCCCTATTATGCCATTAATTATTTCATTCGAAATAAAGGTTCTGGGGTAAAATATCTTTATTATCATTTTTATTTCAAATACTATCAATTAGTTTATCTAATTATTATTATTTTATTTTTTAAAGTTTACTGATCTTGGTGGCGTTCTATTGGCCATTACGGGGTAAAATCTTCGTTTAATACTGTAACTTAAGAAGCTATATGACTTTTAATATATCTAAAGTTTCCTTTATTATACTTTTCTGAAATAGTGTGGAAGCATTATTTGCAGATCTTGGTCATTTTAATCGACAAGCCATCCAGATCTCTTTTCCATGTTTCGTTTATATTCCTTTGGTTTTAGTATATACAGGCCAAGCTGCTCGTTTAATTTTAGACCCTACCTTAATTTCCAATACTTTTTGGTTAACTACTCCTTCTAATCCTGGAGTTTATTGGATTATATTTATCTTAGCTATTTTAGCTACAATTATAGCTTCTCAGGCTATGATTTCCGCTACCTTTTCTTTAATTTACCAATCGATGCAATTAGATTGTTTTCCTGATGTTAAGGTAAGGTTTTCAATATAAAATATGTAATCACTACTATTTATTATTTGCGGTTATTTTTTTTAAAAAAAACAAATTTTCACTTTATTAAAAAGGTCATTCATACCTCAAACAAAGTCAGAGGCCAAATTTATATTCCCAGGGTAAAAATGTAACAAACTTACATTATATCTTTTATGTACGTACCTACTAAATTCTTTTTTGCCATTTTACTTATTAGGTTAATTACACCTTGATGGTCTTGATTGTGCTCATTTGTATCTTTTTCCAACATTCTGCAAACCTGTACTTGATTCAATTTTCTTATTATTATCTTTTTTATTTTATTTTATTTATTTATTTTATTGATTTGTTTATCTATCTGTTTTTTCTTTTAGGACAGTCGCTTATGGTGTGGCTGTTTCATCTGTTATGATTATCACAACAACATTACTAGCAATTGTAATTCACCTTGTTTGGCATCTTCCTGTTTTTGTTTCAATAATATTCTTTTTTGTTTTTGGTGTTGTCGATGCTTCATTTTTGGTTGCAACCTTACAAAAGGTTCAGAATGGTGGTTGGCTTACTTTAACTATTGCATTATCGCTTACCATTATAATGCTCATATGGAGATGGGGTACAATTCGTAAGATACGTTATGAACTTGTGCATAGGCCTAACCTTGGTAAAATTTTTGACCAATCTGAAAAACTTGAAAAAGCTGTTTCCACTGATCTAGTTGTAAACGATGATAATAACATTATAAACGATGATACACCAACTTTTCAAGAACCTACTATACAAACTGAATCCGTAATACAACTTCGTTTATCAGGTTCTGATAATCACTTAACACGTTCTCCGGGTATTGGATTATTCTATAGTGGTGTCGGATCTAAGATTCCATTAACTTTCTCTCATTTTATAAAACACTTTCCAATCGTACCTCAAAATCTCGTTTTTATCACAATTCGACCTATAGCCGTTCCAGTGGTCGGTGACTATGATCGTTTAGTAGTGAAAAAAGTTGGAAATTATGAAGGTTGTTATCATGCAACTGCTAGATTTGGTTATTCTGAAGAAGTTTCACAAGGAAGAGAATTTATTTTACAATTAGTTGAATCAATTCAAAATATTGACCCTGCTAACAAAACTTTAACAAAAGACATTGATTTTGATAGTAAAACAATTACATACGTTTTAGGTGAACAATCATTTTATCCTAAGCCTGGTTCTCCATGGTGGAGAAAGGCTTTGGTTAGCTTATATACTGTTTTGGTAATTAATTCAAGAAAACAGTATGATAATTTGAATATTCCATTTGAGAATACTGTTGGTGTGGGTATGAAGGTTGCACTTTAAATAATATTTATTTTACGATTAAGATGTTATTGTTTAGTCAGATTATTTATTTTATGTATAGTAATAACAAAAATGTATGTAGCTCGCTCAACAATTATCTTTTTATATATACATATATATTTATGCATGTGAATGAAATCTATTTTTTGAATTACTAAATCATTTTAGGTTAAACTCTTCTTTAACCTAGTTTGATGATACCAGTTGTTGGAAATGATCAATCGTTTAAGAAACTTTGAACAAAACAACAAATCGTTGATTATTTATTTACTGCATATAACGATATTATAGTAAATTATCAGTTATTATAATTAAAATTCAAATAATTGTCAAATAATCGATTAGAACTTTCATTTCAGTATACATCTTATACATCAGATTAACACTCGTGTCAAGTGTCATTTTGGCCTGAGTTAGGTTAGAGATTTTACCGTAATGTGCATTATTTTCACAAAATAATTTAAGTCAATATCGACGTAAATTAAGAAACAGAATATATGTTGAAAAGAAAAAAAATATACGTATCTAATATGAATAATGAACAATCATTGTAATATGCTAACTAAATAATGGATAACAGATATCTTGAGGTCAAATAACCAAACCAGATCACATCACTATGTAGCGATATTTATCAAACTCAAAAGACTTTCACATGAAATCTGTGTGGTTACATACCTGATATGTACAGTATAGGTACGTATGGATTCTGTACCAAGTTATTTCAATGCAATTTTTCATAAAAATAAACAAGTTTCTTAAAATTTTTTTAAACTTCGAACTAAAGTATCTCAACAACCATCTAACCAAATTCGATTATTTGAATTTGATAAATCTATAGAATTCAAATAAAAAAATTTTCATCAAATTTAATTAGATAATTGTAGAGATATTTTTGTTTAAAGTTTTTTTTTAAAAAATCAAACCAGCTATCAAAATAGAAGAAGCATCAAACTTTTAAAAATTTGAAGATATTTCAATAATGGCCTGACCAAATTCATAAAAAAAAA
Organism: Cetraspora pellucida; assembly: GCA_910591915.1. Taxonomy (NCBI): domain Eukaryota; kingdom Fungi; phylum Glomeromycota; class Glomeromycetes; order Diversisporales; family Gigasporaceae; genus Cetraspora; species Cetraspora pellucida. The sequence continues at coordinate 8,803 of CAJVQA010002703.1, read as the reverse complement.
ATTTGTTTGAATCTTATAGATCCATAAAATTCAAATAAAAAAATTTTGTTGAATTTGATCAAACTATTGTCAAGATATATTTACTCAAAGTTTTAAAAAAAAAACCAAAACACCTATTAAAATAGAAGTTACCCAAAATTTTCTAAAACTTTTAATGAATATATCTTGACAATTACCTGATCAAATTTAATGAAAATTTTTTATTTGCATTCTATAGATATGTTGTGCCTCAAATCAATTTTTGCCTGTCTCAAGGTATTGACTATTTGCTCGGCATTAACAGATAAATATTAATTGGCCTAAATTATAACCTTTAATTTAGGTTGATCACTTGAGGCAAGAATCGAAACAGGGTCCCTAAAAAGTTTCATGACTAATCAAATCTCAAGATAAGGTGTAATGTAACATAATCAGAAAAATTTAAACCAAACATTTGTTTTGTTAAAAAGCACTCATAACATGAATTTAGTTAATGAAACTGCTTTTTGCATATTAATTAAAAGTTTTTTTTGTAAAATTTTGTAAGAAAATTCTTAAGCACTAATCTAATAGCAAAATCCTAACTTCAACTTAAAAAAATAAAATTTTATTTAAGTTTTTTTGGTAGTGATTCTGCTCTTGTAAAGGATTAATCTAAAGCATAACAAATATATTGAATTCAAATAAAAATTTTATAACAAGGTAAAATCTGAGTTGCCAACTATTAAAATCTGTATTTATTAATTATAGTATGTAAAATTTGAGATAATTATATAAAACCTGAATTTATTTCTTAGATTATATAAAACCTGCTTTTTTTAAAAGTATCTGTATAAACTTATCTTTAATTAAATAAAATCTGTTTTTTTTCTCTTATATCTATATAAACTTACTTTTTTTTTTAATATTAATAATGAGGTCATGTTTTCATCTTTATTGAATATTTAATTGAGATTTTATATAAAGTACAATTCTGTTTTTAAAATATTATAAAAAGATTAGAAGCTCAGGCTAATTTATCTGTGATCTAAACCAATCAGAGTAGCCAAGACTTACCTAGATTTGAATATTAGTAATTATATATAGAAGATTAGTTTAATATTTAATTTATTGAATATACTAAGAGTTTATTTTTGAACTAATAAAATTAAGTGGAAGAGAGTGTGATAGAAGTGAGACAGCATTTGAAGGTGTATTATATTCAGGAGGTTGGGCTAAAGATCTTGAAATACAATATGAGATCTAGATTTTGTAATAAATTTGTTGAATAAAATAAAGTAAGAACTTGATTATGAGTGTTGTAATTATCCTTTTGAATAACAAAATTGTAATAATATTAATAAGTTCATTTAGTATTAGATCTGTTAGAATTGAAAAGATGAAGGTAAGTCTGATATAATGTAAATAGTTATACTATTTAACAGCTTAATTTGATTATGCAGATTGGTTATAGTATTTAATATAGTATCAAGTATTTTAGTATTTAAAGTATATTATAATAAAATGTTAATAAGACTGTATAATAGTTAATTGGATAGTCAAGTTATCTAGTAAAGGTAAGAACTGATTTGGTAACAATAATGACAGATAGGTGAGTATGAGTAATATTATTTATGTAAAATATGTGAAATAAAAAGATTGTTTAATAGAATTTTAATTTTGAAGGAATTAAGAGTAGAGGACTGAAAGCTACATAAAAAGTTTGAGATTTTTTGATTGTTGTTGATATATAACCAGGTAGTTTGCCAATTAACTTGGTTAAAAATTTTGTGTCATTTTTGAAAATAGTTTTGTGTAATCTATAATATATAAATATGTACATGACATATTGTACAAATACTGTGATGAGTAAATAATTCTAAAGAAAATTTTCGAAATTTAATGTATATACAGAGTTGTAGATATTGTAAGGCATAAAGGTAAGATATAGCAAATTGTAATAACTGTATGCAAGTTGGTCTGCAAGATTATTGTACTGATCATTCTAATGAACAGTAACTTTGTAAAAAATAATATAGATATTGTATGATTTGACAAAGTTAATAAGTGTGCTTTATAATAAGAAATATGATGTATATGTATAAAATAGGATATAAGTTAAGTTTGAAAAACTGTGATATTTGAAGATTACAGATTGTAAGTTAGTATATATGTGTATAGTACAGTTTCTTGGAACAGTAATAAGAGCTGATAAAATAAAAGTAAACTTAAACTTAAATGAGTAAAACCAGTATTTTGTTTGGACTTAAAATGTATACAATATATTATTATTTAGAATTTGGACCTATCTGATATCTATAGAGCATTATGAGATACTCAGGTTAATAACTGAGCTATCAGTATAAAAATGAAGTTCTAATAATTATGCATTGTAGTTAGTAATTTGTTGAAGATTGTTTGTTAAAGTGCTAGGTTCAAATATAGTTGAAATTAAGTATATTGTAATATTGATATTAGGTAAGTTAGAAATTTGAATAGAATGTCAAATTACAATAAAATATATGAGATTAAGGTGATTGGTATTGAAGTTGAGAATTTTGTTATATATATTAACTTAACCAAAAAATCTAGAAATAAGGTTAATAGGAATATTAATTATACATTTATTAGCAATTGTATAAGAATTAAGAGAACAGCCTGGGTATGCTTGTAATTAAATAGGTAGAAATAGATATAGACAAATAAATTGCTGTTCTATATGACATTGCTAGTGAGTAATAAGAATAGTTTCTGAAGAAGAGAGTTGTCTTCTGGCTTTATTAGTAATGATTTGATTGTCAAGTACTATAATAAGCTATAATATTTTTTGTAAAAAAAAGTATTCAGTTGAATAATTATAATAGTTTGTATTAAATAAATGTAGATGTTAATAAAGAGTATGATTGTATAAGTAGCTTGTAGTTTGATCTTCTAGATAGTTAAACTAGAGTGGTTATTTGTCTTTAGAAATTTTATTTATATATGTAGATATGTGTTTTCAATTTAAAAAACATGAGTTATTGAATGTAGTTAGTTGATTTAAGTAAAAAATGCAATAGTATCAAAATTGTTATTTAAATGCTAGATATTTTGGATGTGATAAAAGTAGTAGTTCAAGTAAAATAGATCCTTCTTAAACAGTATATAGGATATTGTATAATAATTAGATGTGAATATAATATCAAGATGTTTGAAAAGTTAAATAATTTTAAAGTTAATAGTATGTTTGTTAGACCTATCAATAATAAGATTGTTATATATCAGAATACTAGTAGATAACCACAAGTTGTTTTGAAATTGTTAAAGCCTAATACAAGTACTTATATTTAATAAATCAAGAGAATTAAATCTCTTAGTAAAGTTTGTAATATGATATTGTAGTTGAATATCTTATATGTTATAAATATTGTATAGCTGAGAGTAAAGTAATGTGCTAGTAAAAATTGTGTGACTAAGTTTGGCTTTATTTTTTATAAGACCTATATAACTTGTAAAGATTTTGTTACATGATATTGGTTAAGAACAATGTTGTAAAGATGGTATTTGATTGGTAGTACTTCCCACCTAGAGGTTTTTGCCTGTTCAGCTACTTCAATTTTGGTATCCATTTCATAAAACTAGCCTTTATAGTAGAGCCATTGAAGATCTGGCTACCTCTCTACTCAGGTCTTCCCAAATGGACTTCTTGTTATCCAATTTTAATAGATTTACATGGCCACAAGAACTTATCTAGTGTTTGCACTACCCGATTTGTTGGTTTGCATTCCTTTGTGTAACACCATACTTACACAGATGCCCTATGACCTGTCAGTCATGCTGGTGTAACTGCCATTACAGATATCCTAACCCAATCATTAGTAACAGTTGCCATAATACGAATATTACATAGGTGATTATCCAAATTTTCGCCATCAATGGGATTTGAACACTCAACCTACTACTTGGGGGGTTGACAACCTGACTACTTCACTAGGTCGCCACATCCTGCAATTAAAATAATTATGAGCTATGTATAGAGAAATAATAATTAGTGAAGCAAAGATTTTGAGATAGTTAAGTTTGATAAAAAGAATAATAGTAAATTTGAGGATAAAATTTTTTAAAATAGATTCAAGAAGATCAAAAGAGATAGTAATACTTTTATCAATATTAAAGTTATTGTTATAAATAAGATTAGTTAGAAATTCAGACTGTTGTCTAACTATGATGCAGATAATATAGTAAAATAAGACTTTGAGTGCAGGTTGAGTAGTAGTAGCTTAATTTTTTTGCCAAAATAGAAATTGTAAAGAGATTTTTTAAGAAAAGTAAAAAGTTAGAAAGAGAATAAAGTTTGCAATTTTTTATTAAATTGCATTTCTTTAGTAATAAAAAAATTTGCAACTCAATTATATGTAAAATTAGATTTTAGTTTGAGAATACTAAAATAGAATTGGAAAAAAAGTTTGTTAAAAATATTTTCAGATTGGTTAGTATTGCTAGACTTGTTAAGATTTAGATTAAAAATGTCAAGAGTATTAGTAATAAGAGGTTGGTTAGAGATAAAATTAGTATTAATAGTTGTAAAAAAGAAGAAATCAATAAGATCAAAAATAGTTGAAGTTTAGTAAGAAGAAGTAGTAAAAGAATTAGTAGTTTGAGAAAATTTATATAAAATGGTTTGAAAGATTTAAGTAAGATTTTTTTTAGTTTGAGAAGAGCTAACTTTCATGTTATAATAAAGCAGTTATGCAGATAAGATAATAAACTTTACTGTTTTTAAAAACATATTTTTTAGTAAGATAGTAGTGCTTATTTTTCTTAGTACAACCAATTGAAAAGAGCATTTAGAACAAGTATGATAATGTATATCAGGTGTAGAAGATAAAGAGACACTGTTAGTTAAGAAGAAAAGATTAAAAATAAGTTGTTAGATTGGTTTGTTGAGATTCTTTTTAGCATTGCTGTTAATATAAATTATAATAAATTTAGTAGCTTGAATATAGTTAGTATTAGTAATAAAGATAAATTTGATATAATATTTGCTACAGAGACAATTACAGAGATGAAGATAGGAACTTGAAATAAATAAATAATTTTGTTAGATTTAAATATATATAGATTTGCTATTTAAGCATAGTATATAATATTAGAAAATCCAATTACCTAATACTACTAATTTTAGTTATAATCTACATATTACAAAAATTAATAGTGCAATTCTCTTATTATAATCATAACTTTTATTTTATATTTTTTTATTCTATATTAATTAGATTAAAAAATTGTACAACTTACTAACCAAATAGATGATAATATTTCATATATTAAATATATCAAAAAATGATAATACAATGTTATAAGCTAGACTAATAGTTCTAAACCATTAGCTAATGCTCTTATTTGAATAATTTCTTCTTTATATCATTCTAAAAATGATAATAATAATGATGATAATGATGATAATAATAATAAAGTAGATAAATTAAAAAATAATAAAGTTACTGCAAGCAATAATAATAATACTAATAATAATGATACAAATAATAATAGTACAAATAATAGTACAAATAATAATAATACAAATAAAAAAAAAGATAAAGAAACTGTCATTATTACTAATAATAAATAGGAAGCTATTGAATTAGAAAAAATATATTTAAACACATATTTGCATTTTTGTTATATTATTAATTTTTTAAATTTGTAGAATTATTGCTTTTTTAAAAATTAAAATATTGCTTTTAAATAAAATGTTTAATAAGTATTATATTTAGTTTTATTGCTTTAATCTAAAATGTTTTAACAATATTTAATTTAGTGAAGCAGTAATAAACAAAAAACAATCATTTTAAATATAGTGATATTAAAATTCTGATATGCTTATAATAAGTATCTTGAAAGTTACCAATATTATTTTTATATAATTAATATTAGAATTCTGATAAAAATATTAAAAAAAATGCTGATATTATTTTTCTTTTTAACAATATAATACTAAACAATTACCATAAATTAGTTGATATAATTTTGAAAAGTATCCTATTTTTGCCAAATTTATGTTTCATATTATAAGCATTAAATATTTGTATAATATTGGTTTATTATTATTTAACTTTAGTTTAATATTAACTTTTTAATAGTTTCTCAATATAGATTTATTTAACCTATGATCAGATTACTAAAATTTAAATTAAAAGAAAAAAATATTAGATCAAACTTGATATATTAAAAACAAATTATAGTTATACTAAGCTATCTATACTAAAGTCTAAAAAATTTATTAAAGTATTAAAAATATATTATGAAATTAATAATAAAGTTCAAATAGCCTATAAATAGGTAAATTAGTTAATAAAAGAATGCCTTAAGTCAGTGTTGTTATGGGACACAAATGCAGACAGTAAACAATTTAGAATAGAATGTTCTGAACATGTCTGCTAATATTTTTGTATTCTGAACAATTAATAATATAATAAAAATAACTGTATTAGCCAATTAGGTTGTTTGATAAACCATATAACATAGAACAACTATCATAGATATAAGACATTGTCCAGAACATAGAACACTGTCTGGAACTGTCTGTGTTTACACAATTTTAATAGGACAATGTCTACATACAATACTGCCTTAAGCTTTATAGTTAGATAATATATTTTAAAGTAAGTAATAATTTAATAAATATATAAAAAAAAGACTAAATATTAGATTAGATATTACTTAGATATATAGAAATTAGGCATTATTTGTTTAGTACAGTATAGAAATTAGATAATTTAAATAAGTAATTTTTTTTTGATGTTAAGATAACTTTTTTAATCTTATGACTTTTTATTAATAATTTTTTTAGTAATATGATTTAATAAATCACTACAAAAAAGTGTACAACTAATTATATATGTAGCTTTTTTTTCAGTATTAATATGATCTCTTTGGTCTTAACTTTTTATTAATACTTATATTAGATACATGTTTTATATAAACATATCTATATTGAACTATCAGATAAGTATACAACTGGCTATATATATAACTTTTCTATATTACCTATTTAAGAAGTCCATTCAGAGGTTCTCTATCAGTTGCTATATCTAGCATTTCTGCTTATATGTTTTATTTAAATTTTCTAATCTGATGCTAGTATTAATTTTACCAGATTATAAACCTAGATCTATTTAGTTTAACTATAAAACTATAATCTTTAAACTATTTTTATTCTTAAGATAAACCTACTAGAGTAAGCTATATTCTCTTTTACTGCTAATCTGATTTAATACTATGGCCAAGACCAACACTTATGGTTAGGGTTACTCATTAAATTACTATTACTTCTGTAAAGTTTATTTAAACTCTGATACATATCTTTCTAACTTTTTCTTCATTATCTCCTACTAGCTGCAACTCAAAACTAATAATAAACTTTCTAAACTTCTAATTCAGATAACCCAGTATGATATACTTATATATTCTTTTTCTTTGCCAATTTTGGTAGCCTGATTAGTCATATGCTCCTCTATACATCTTGTTATCTGATTTATTTAACAGTTTCTATAAAGATATTTTATAGGCTTCTATTAGTTTAATAGCACTATTGAAAATTTATGCTATCTCTTTATTTAGGATTTCCAAGTAGGTTTCTGTCTCTTTAGTTTCTTAGCCTTTTATGCTTGGTGGTCTTATTATAGGTTTGTACTAAAGCCTTATATGACACTGGTTTTTCATATTCCTTTATATATGTATAACATTATACTTTGCATAAATGCTTCAAGTTCCTAATATCAGATAGAACCTAACTTAGTATACTTAAGATTACAGATACTTAAAACCTAACTAATTAGCAAGAGACAGTTATTATAATATAAATATAATTTTTAAAATTCATTATTCATAAAAATTGAATCTTAAACCTATTACTTAAGGATTAATAACCTATCTACTTCACTAAGTTATCACATTTCTTGTAACTTTTCTATATTACCTATTTAAAGAATTTATTTAAAAGTTTTTTACTAATTACTATACTTAATATCTCTGCTTAAATGTTTTACTTTAAACTTTCTAAACCTGTAATCTGTATTAACATTACTGAGTTATACTTAGATGCTCAAATCATTATTTTAATCTTAGAATTATTTTATCTTCAAGATAAACCTTTTAGAGTCTTTTGTATTTATTTTTACAACTAATTTGATATTACTATAATAAAAGCAACACTTGTAGTCAGAGTTATATTATTTAACTGCTATGTTCTTGTAGAGTTTATTTGAACTCTAGTATCTACTTTATAGCATAATCTCAGTACTTTAGTATATTTTTGTCTTTTTATTAAACTTTCAATTCAAATAGCTTATATAGAACTATGATCAGTTTATTAATATATTAGATTAGTCTAATATTCTTCATTTCAGTAGTCTGATTAGTAGTATCTCTGAAACTTTCAACCTAAAGGTTTTTCCTATCTAAGTATTATTATCTTAGTATCTATTTTTTCAGACTAGGCTTTTTAATAAAACTATTAAAAATATAGCTATCTTTTTATTTGAATTTTCTTAAATAAACTTCTTGTTATTAAATTTTAACAAATTTATATAACTATAAGAACTTATCTAATATTTGCACTACCTAATTGTCAGTTTGCATTTTTCTATATAATACAATACTTATACAGATGCCTTATAACCTGTTAGTCATACTGGTGCAACTACTATTATAAGTATTCTAATCTAATTATTAGTAACAGTTGCTATAATACAAATATTATATAAATATCAGTTAATGTCATAAGCAAAACTCTTTCCGTAAATCCTTTTTACACAAAAATAACTAAAAATCCGTCAGTACTAAAATCGTCAATACCTGGTTA
>CAJVQA010002702.1:0-21297 GCA_910591915.1 Cetraspora pellucida | reverse complement strand
TGTAATTATGTATGTATATAGTTTCAAGAATCTTAATAAAGTATTAGTGTAACTGCTTAAGGTTTAAAAAAAAAAAAAAAAATTAGTAATAATTATTTTTATATCAGAAAAAAAGATAAAAGTTGTACAAACTAAACCAATAAGATTCAACAACTATTTGCTTTTTTGGCAAGAGGCTTAATGAGAAAAAATATATAATGAAAAATTATACTCTAGAAGATATATAACTACAAACATTATAGTTAAAAACTTAAATATTAAAGAGTATAAAAAGAATAGACATAAAGAAAAAAAAAAACTAAAAAAATAATAGAAACAAAAAAAAAAAATCTTATATATCAAATAAAAAAAGAAGAACCTCAGTTACAAACTTAAAATTTATTACAAAGAATATTTAAAAGATTAAAAAAATTAAAAACTCAACAAAACAAGCCAAAAAAAACATAAAAGAATCTAGGCAATCATTTCTAAGAGCATCTTAGTTGAATTTTTTTTTTTAAAAAGCCATACTTTGTGGCAAAACTTTATTGACTTTTGTTAAAGTTAGTTATTACAACTATTTTATACAGAGATGAGAGTATAACTAGTCATATATGCAACTTTTGGTTGCCTATTTAAGTAGTTCACTTTAGGGTTCTACACTAAATGCTATACTTATAACCTACTAAGAAATTATTCATTTAAATTCTTTGATCATCTTTTTTGTCATGATGCAATACTAACTAACCCCTATATATACCTAACTGATATATTGTCTAAGCAGTATAATACCTATTCTTTTTGTATTAGTTTCTAGATTATTATATATTTCAGAGTATAACATCTTTTAGTAAGGTGCAAAGTGCCTTTCTTGTTAACTATTTATTTACTTTATGGATTATTAACAAGAGTTATCCTTACAGAGTTTACTCAGACCTCAGCACTAACTTTACAGCATATCTTTAATACTTTTAGTATAACTCTGTTTTAATAATCAGACTCCCAATTCAGATATCTCAAAAGAACTGTAACCTGTTCTTGATATATCAAAATTAGTCTGATATTCTTTTTCTTTGGTCTAAAATCCAGTAGCCTATTTGGTGGTACCTCTCATCTAAGGTTCTTACCTATCTGATTTTTCTATATTGGTATTTGTTTTCTAGGTCTAACTTTTACAGTAGTACTATTAAAATCCATACTACCTTTTTACTTAGTATTTTCAAGTAGGCTTCAGTTTTTTTCAGTTTTACAAATTTATATAAGTACAAAGACTTATCTTAGTTTTGCACTATTCAGTACTGGTTTGTATTCTTCTGTATAACCAAGTTACACAGATGCTCTAAAACCTGTTAGTCATGCTGGTGTGATCATAATTACAAGTATCTTATCCTAACTGATTGACAGAATGCTATCACTATATTACATCTATGTATTACATAGATGATTATTTAAATTTTTGTAATTAGTGAGTTTTGAACTCACAATTTACTACTTGGAGAGTTGGTAACTTATCCATTTTACTAAGTTGTTACACCTTCTTAGTTGAATTAATAAATATAAATGAGGACATTAAAAGTTTTGTATAAAGAGAAAAAAGAACATTTAAAAAAAGAAAAAGAAAAATATCTCTAGATTATAAAGAAGAAAGTGTTAAAAAAAGAAAAAAAAAGTAGAAGATATAGAGACAAGACAAAAACTACTAAATATATATATATATATATATATATATCTAACATGTTACAACACTTATAAACTTAAAACTAGAAGTTAAAAAATGAAAAACCTTTTTGAATAAGCAGAACAAGAAGAAATACTAATTTTGAAAATTGATTTTTTAAGAGAAAAAGTAAAAAAAATTAAAATTAAATATAAAGAACCTAATTAAATATATATTAAAAAGAGAGAGGTACTTTTTTGATAAAAAAAAATAGGTGATAAATATATTGTTCTAACAGAAACAAACATTACAAAAAAGAAAAAAAAATTTTACTATATAGTTAATATATTGTGATACTAGATATTATGATCAATCATATAAAAAATATATAAAATGTAATAAGTTACATTTGTAATCAAAAATAATATTTCAGATTCAAAAAGATAGATGTTAGAACAAATTACACATCTTTAAAGATATTATATAAATTATAGTAAATAATATTTAGTAGTCTTAAAATAATAATAAATGTAAAGTTGCATTTGTAAGTAATAAATTTAGTAATATAAATAAAGACTGAAATGGTCTTTAAAAATAGTATGCTTTATTTGCTTAATAAAATAACTAGTTCTAATACATTGTATTATTTATAACAAAACTCTAATACTATACTTGGTATAAACTTTGACAACTTTTTTAAACATCATTATTCACTTTAGTTCTTGTTCATATAACTTATTCTACTAATCATCATTGAATCTAAGTAACCAAAAACTTTAATCATCTATTAGCCAAATCTAATACTCTTTTTTAAAAAGGTTACAAATCATATACTACACAATATATTGAATTGTAAAGTAAATGCATTACAATCTTCTGAACTCAACAATATACAATACTCAGAATATAGAACTAGTACAGCAATAAATAAAAAAAAAGAATCAAATATAAGAATACTAATAAATAAAAAATAAGAAAAACATATTAGAACAATTAAAAGAATTAGTGAATATATGATAAAAGTATAACTGTATTTTTTTTTTTTTTTTTTGTTAAGGCCATACTTGTGGTGATACTTTATTGACTTACATTGGGTTAGCTATTACAACTATTTTTACAAAGATAAGAGTATAGCTAGTTATGCATACAACTTTTGGTTGCCTATTTAAGTAGTCCACTCTAAAGTTTTATACTAAATGCTGTACCTATAACCTACTAAGAGATTATCTATTTAAACCTTCTAATCATTCACTTTATCATATTGGAATCTTCAACTTACCTCCTGTATATACCTAACCAGTATACTATCTGAGCAGTATAGTTACCTATCCTTTTTGTACTAATTTCTAGGCCATTACATATTTTAGAATATGTCATCTGTCAGTAAGGCACAGGAAGCTCCCTATTGTTAACTATTTATCTACTTTTAGAACACTAACACAGACTATCCTTACAAAGTTCACCCAAACTCCAGCACTGACTTCATAGCATATTCCTAGTACTTTTAGTATGCCTCTGCATTAAACTTAAACTTCTAATCCAGATAGCCTGAAAGGACTGTGACCTGTTTTTGATATATTAAGGCCAGCCTAATATTCTTTTTCTCTGGTCTAAAATCCAGTAACCTGGTTGGTGGTACTTCTTACCCAAGGTTCTTGCCTGCCTAAATCCTCTACATTGGTATTCATTTCCTAGGTTTAGCCTTTATAGTAGTACTGTCAAAAATCTATATTATCTCTCTGCTTAAAATTTCCAAATAGGCTTTGGCTTCCTAGTTCTATAGATTTACATAGTCTGAAGACTTATTTTAGATTTACACCACCTGGTACTGGTTTGCATTCCTTTGTGTAACAGGTTACACAAATGCCCCAAACCTGTCAGTCATACTTATGTGACCATAGTTACAGATATCTTATTTCAACTAATTGACAGAATGCTATTGCTATAATATCATTTATATATTACATAGATGATTATCCAAATTTTACCATCAGTGGGTTTTGAACTCACAATCTACTACTTGAAGGTATAATAACTTATCTACTTCACTAAGTTACCACATCCTTATAACTGTATTTTAAACAACTAGAATTAGTAATAATAAATATGTATATTCTATCAAACAACAAACTAATTAGCAAAAAAATTTAGTAAAAAATTGTAGAAATAATCACAATTAGAAAAAAATATACAGAAGTAATCATTCTAAAAGATTTCAATCATACAGTAGACAACATACTAGACAAGTAATACCTACAAACAATAGAATATAAAAAGTTACTAAAATTCAATTAACTTAAAAGATAGAACTTTACAAATTCATACAAAAGCTTACATTTAACAAAAAAAGTATAAATATAATCAAGTTATAAAACAGTAACAAGAATTAACTATATTTGTCTATTAGAAACATTTGCATTAGACTTTCAAAAAGTTAACATAAAAGAAGCAATAGGCCTAACAGATAGCAATCACAAAATAACAACAACAGTAATATAACTAAAACATACAATTGCAAAATATAGTAGTATAGAAATTACATATAAGGACCAAGCAAAATTATTATATCTTTATGAAGAAGCCAAATAAAAGAATATGCAAGAGAGTTTTAAAATTAATTAAAATAGAAAAGAGTAATATAGTAACTAGAAAATGACAAAATAAATATAAAATGCAATGCAGATATGTTGAACTATATATAAAATGTAATAAAGGAATTTATAATTAAAACAACAAACAAACAAATCTAAAAAAGAAAATATTTAATATAAAGAAAAACAAAAGATAAGTTTAAAAAAAGTCACAGCATTATAAGTATATTATTAAATTACAATATATAATCAAATAAGCAAAAAAAAAAAGATCAAAAGGTAAATAAAGATAAAAAAATTAAAATAAATAATAAGATTAAAGTTATAAAAAAAGATTTAAAAATAAGATTACCAAAACTGTACAAACAGTAGTTAGTAGGATGTGGTGATCTAGTAAAGTGAATAGATTGTCAACCCTCAAGTAACAGATCTAAAGTTCAATTCCTATAAATGACAAATTTTGAAAATTATATTTGTATTACAGTAACTATCTTTTGCTAATCAGTTGAATTTTGGGCATCTGTAATCTTAGATATACCAATTCAGGTTTTACCTGATTTTGGGAGTTTGGGGCATATATATGAAATATAACATTATATATATATAGAGAAATGTAAAAAACTAGTGTCATATAAGGCTTTAGTGCAAATCTGTAATAAGACCACCAGGTATAGAAGGCTAAAAAACTAAGAAAACAGAAACCCACTTGAAAATCCTGAGTAAAAAGGTAGCACAAACTTTTAATGATACTATTGAACTAATAGAAGCTTATAAAACATCTTTATAGGAACTGTTAAATAAACTAGATGACAAAAATGTATAGAAAAACATATAACCAACCAGGCTGCCAGAGTTTCCGAGGAAAAGAATATATAAGTATCTATACCAGGCTATCTGAATTGGAAGTCTGAAGAGTCAGTTAGTTCTGAGTTGTGGCTAATAAAAGATGATAAAAAAGAAATCAGAAAAATGGATACCAGAATTTGAATAAACTTTACAAAAATAATAGTAGTTTAAGAAGTAATCTTGACTACAAGTGTTGGTCTTGATCATAGTGTCAAATCAAGTTAGCAGTAAAAGGAAATATGGCTTATTCTGGTAGGTTTGCCTTAAGAATAAAAATAGTCTAAAGATTATAGTTCTATAGTTAAAAGTAAATAGATCTGGGTCTATAACTTAGTAAAATTAATACTAAAATTAGATTAAAGGTTTAAATGAAACATCTAAGTGGAGATGAACCCTTGGGTGAACTCCTTAAATAGGTAATATAGAAAAGTTACACATGTAGCTAGTTGTACACTCATCTGATAGTTCAATATAGATATGTTTATATAAAACATGTACCTGACATAAGTATTAATAAAAAACTAGGACCAAAGAGGTTACCTTAATACTGAAAAAAAAGACAGTAGTTAGTAGTCTAGATAAATAATATAAAAAGTTGGCAAAAAATACTCAAAAAAAAAAATAAAAATAAAAATAAATTTAAAGAAAGCAGATAGAAGAGAATATAAACAAAAGATATAAAATAATTAAAACAGTTAAAGAAATATTAAAAGAATAAAAAGAGGTATACAAATCAAAAAAATAAATCAATAAAATATAGTATAAGAATTTAGAAAAAAAAGATAGAAAAAAAGAATAAAAAGATGTATTAAGAAAACTTAAAACTGATACAGCTTCAGGAATATCAAATATAAAATATATACTAATAAAGTAAGCAAAAAAAAAGTTACAAAAAATCTTTAGAACCTTCATAAACTTGGTTTTAGAACAAAAAAAAATATTAAAAAAGTAAAAAATAGCATAAGTATATCCAATTCCAAAAGACATAGTGTAAAGATATAGTCTAAATAATATTAGACCAATTGCATTAATTAAAAAATTTAGAAAGATTTTTACAAAAGTGGTTACAAAAAGGCTGACCAAGGTATTCATATAAAAAAAACTTCCAAAGGGCCAAACCATATAGAATTGTTAGACAATTTAACAGAGCAATCTATATATATATTAAATATAATAATAAAGAAGATACAAAAAAAAAACAAAAAAATGTAAATATTGTTATAAGATATAAAAAAGGCATCTGACTCAGTTCTATTAGAAAGTTTAAAATGAGCTCTTAAAAAAGTCAAAGTACTACAGAAAATAAAAAAATACATAATAATCTCTTTGTAAACAATAGCTTAGAGTCATTACAGTATATAGTTTAACAAAAAAAATAATAACAGAAGATGATATAGATCAAAGAAAGGTAATTTTACCTCTAATTTGATATTTTTTCTATAACTTACTATTGGAGAAAATTTAAGAAAATAAGTATTTAATTATATAATAAAGTAGAAAATTATAAAAAGAATATATAGTAGGGGTATAGTGACCTAGTGAAGTGATCAGGTTGTTAATCCTCCAAGTAGTAGGTTGAATATTCAAATCCTATCAATAGTAAAAATTTGAATAATCACCTATGTAATATTCTTATTATAGCAACTATTATTAATGATTGGGTTAGAATACCTGTAATGGCAGTTATATTAGCATAATTGGCAAGTCATGAGGCATTCATGTAAGTCATATGACATTATCTTTTGAGACAAGGTTTGTGGTTATACAAAAGAATGCAAACTAGCAATTAGGCAGTGCAAACACTAGATAAGTTCTTGTGATCATGTAAATCTATTGAAATTGGATAACAAGTAGTTTATTTAAGAAGACCTGAGTAGAAAGATAACTAGTTCTTTAATAGTATTACTGTAAAGGCTAGTTTGGAAAACAAATACTCAGATCTTAGTAACTAAATAAGCAAGAACCTTTGGGTTAAAAGTTTCAGAAGTACTACCAACCAGGTTGCTAAAACAAATTAGAGAAAAAAAATATTGAACTGATCTAATATACTGATGGACTAGTCATAATCTTATACAGGCCATCTAAATTAGAAGTCTGATAAAATTTAAGAGTATACTAAAGTACTAGGATTATACTATGAAGTAGATACTAGGGTCTAAGTGAATGCTACAAGAGCATAGCAGTTTAATAGTTAAGCTCTAATTGCAAGTATTGGTTTTGCTATAGTAATACCTAGGTTAGCTATAAAAATAGATACAGAAGACTCTGGAAATTTACCTTAAGAATAAATTAGTCCTAAGGTTAAAATAATGATCTGGACATCTAGATATAATCTAGTGAGTTAATATAGGTTACAGATTCAGAAGGCTTAAAGTAAAACACTCAAGCAGAGATGTTAGATATGGCAATTAGTAGGAAACCTTTGGTCAAACTTTTTAAATAGATAATATAGAAAAGTTATATATATAGTCAATTGTATGCTCTTCTATAGTAATTTATTGAACCATAATATCAATAAATGATTAATAAAAGTCAAAAGACCAAAGAGGTCATCTTAACAATAAAAAAAAAAAATATATATATAGTAACAATAGTATAAAATATAAACAAGTAACAATTACATATGCAGATAATATAACATAAGTTGTAAACAATAAAAAACAATTGTTAAAAATTCTTGAAATTACAGAAGAGTTCTTTAATGTTAATAATATTAAAATAAATATATTTAAGTCAAAGCTTATATTAGTAAACACAAAAGTTAAAAAGAAAGAAAGAGAAATTATCTTTGGCTAAAATAAAATAGTAAAAAGAACTAAAAAACAAGATTGAAGATTATTAAAAATTTGACTAAATAGTAGAATAAAAAAGACACTAGTCTATAAAAAAGTAAAAAAAATAGTTAGTCAAACAGTTAAAAATTTAAGATGCAAAAATAACAATAAGCTAAATTATATATATAAACATTACAGTAATAATTCTTAAACTAGAATATTTTTTATAATTAATAAAAATATCAAAAAAGATGATTAACAAAATATACTAACTATTAATATGTTTGGCTAAACATAAAAGCAATATAATAAAAACATCAAACAACTGCATAATAGAACATAAAGACTTAAAAAATAATAAATTACTAAGTTAAAAGATAACAATAAAGCAAATAAGCAGTCTTTTTTTAAAACTTAACAGATATAATAGTTTAAACAAATTGACAAAATTTAGAATAACTCAAGGTTACCAAAGGGCAAAATTAATAGAAGATATATAAAACTTTAAAATAAAATTAAAATAAAAAAGTATTGAAAAAACAATTTAGACTATTAAACAATAATAAAAACAAAAAAGATAGAAATAAATATTAAAGCAAAAAATTGTTAATAAAAAATGTTTGGTTATAGTAAAAGATTAAAAGACATAATAAAGACAAAAACATAAATAATAAATAATAGTACAATAAACAAATAAGAGTTACTATATCTAAACTAGCTTGTAGATATAAAAGGTAATAATCTGATTATATAAAAACAGCTTAAGAGTTTTCAAGAACTGTTATGTAAAGAAAAAAACCAAATAGTTTAATAAAATAAAATAAAAATGCTAATAATATAAACAAGTATAAAAATATATGATTACTATAAATAAATAGATACAATATACAGATATTAAAGATCAAGTAAACAAAAATATCAAAAGATTGAAGAAAAAAAAAATTATATTATATACAAACTAAAACACAAATAGCAATTTAGTAAAATAACTAAGAAAAAAAAAATTAGTAAAACACTGATTAATATATAAAAAAAAGAAAAATATTTACAGAAATAAGTAAATGCAAAAATTGTAAAATTAGATTAAAACTAGAAAAACAGATGCTGTTTTTTTTTTTCACTAAGGCTATTAGTTATTGGCAGCTACTGCCTTTATTGTAAATTCAATTATGATTATATAACTTGTACAAGATTATCCTATACTATACTAGCAGATAGCATACAAGTTCTCATATATCTAATTAGATGTTGTCTAACCTAACCCTGATCTTCCTGTTTGTATATCTGTTAAGCTGTTATACATTTCAGAGTACATCACCTAACTGTAGGGCTCCAGAAGGCCCTCTTGCTAACTAAATACCCATATTTAATTTTTGCTAACAGGGCTTACTCTTGTAAAGTTCACTAAGACCTTAGTATTGACTTCACATCATATCCCTAGTACTTGTAGTATAGCCTTGCTTCCAATCTCAGACTTCTAATTCAGATAGTCTGATAGAACTATGACCTGTCTCTGGTACCTTAGAGTTTGTCTCCAAGGTCCTTTTCCTCTAGTTTAAGACTTCTGATAGCCTGGTTAATAGTACTCCTTACCTAAGGTTCTTGCTTACCTGATTCCTTCTATATTGATATCCATTTTTTAGGTTTAGTCTTTACAGTAGTATTGTTGAAAATCTGTACTATCTCTCTACTCAGATCTTCTCAAATGGCTCTGGCTTCTCAGTTTACAGGTTTATATGACCACAAAGACTTATCTTGTATTTGCACTGCCTAATGTCAGTTTGCATTCTTCTGTATAACTTCAATATTGCACAAATACCTCATAACCTGCCAGTTATGCTAGTGTGATCATGTTACAGGTATCTTATCCTAACTGATCAACAGAATGCTATTGCTATAATATTGTCTATATATTATATATATGATTATTTAAATTTTCATTATCAGTAGGATTTGAACTCACTACCTACCACTTGGAAGGTTAACAACTTATTCACTTCACTAAGTTACCACACCTCCTAAAACAGATGCTGTTAATGTCTGAAGCTTTTAATTTTACAAGATTTTCTATTTTGTTAGACTAATCCATGTTTATCTGTTATATTAATTTAAATTCTAATTAAATATATATCATGTAAGTATAACTCAAGACATTTTGTATATTTATGTCTTCATTATAAGTTCTTGCTATGCTTTGAACAATAAATAATAAACAAATATGAGAAATAAATAAGACAAGACTATAGTATAAAAGTTATTAGTAGAAAAAAGCAACAATAAAATCAATACAATATTAGAACAAATATTAGAAAATAAAACAATAAAGAAATAAAAAAAAACTACTAAAAATAAGCCAAATAAAAAACTAAAAACAAATTAATTAAAAAATAAAGATTAAATAATATAATTACAAATTATTTAACAGAAATTCTAACAAAAAACAAGAAAAAAGACAAAGAAAAATATATCTTTTATACAGATAAAGCACTATACAAGAAGAAAAAAAATAATACAGAAAAAATAAGTATTGGTTAGATACAAGTAAAAAAGAAAAAAGACTAATCAGAGAAGAAAACTGTATTAAGACTTAAAAAATAATCTTTAAAAATAATAACAGAACTGACAACAATATAAATAGTAATTTTAATAATATCGGAAAAAAAATATAAAAGTATATACAGACAGTATTGTTATACTAAAAAACATTAATAAAACAATTCAAATATAGAAGATAAAAGAATTTTAAAAAGAAAAAATACAATATGAATAATGAACATTATAAAACTTATCAAGAATAAGAACATTAAAATAGAAATAGGTAAAATTAAAAGTCATAGTAAAAATAAGTAGAATAATAAAACAGCCTTTTTTGCAAAAAAAAAAACAACTTGTGAATATATAATATATATAAAAAAAGTCAATTGTAATAGAATAGAGTATTATTTAAAATAGAAAATTAAAAAAATTAAGGTTTTCTTCAATCTATCCTAGCTAGAAAATAATTTGAAACAATTATCTATAGCACTTATTAGGAAATAGGAGGTGTAATGTTACATTGGGTGTCTATTTTTTTAGCAACACAAATGTAGTTTAGAAATTTTTATTTTAGGAATTTTTTTCTGTAATTAAATTTCTTATTATATTTTAAAGTTTCTACTATAATATTATATAAATAAAAAAAAAAATTAAAAAAATTAATATATCAACTAGACTTTTGTATAAAATAATAACAAATACCAGAATTGAAATTAGTTGAAGATAAATTAATCTAGTAAAAATATTAAAATCAAAAAATACACAATATGATTAGTTAAGCTTTTAAATAAAATAATTTTATTATAGATCAAAAAAACTTAGTATAAAAAAAACTATAGTGATTAAGTGTATAATAAATAAATAATGTCTAAAAACTACATAAAAGAAGGATAGAAGTATATATAACTACAAAGCGCCAAATATGTTAAAATAGAAAAAAAAAACTCAAACACATCTAACAAGTTGTAATAAACAAAAAAGTTTGTAAAAACAGATTCAAAAAGTAGTAATAACAATAGTATAGAATAAACTTAAAGAAAAAAAAAACAGAATCTTATTACAAGTATTATATAAGATAATTTTCAGAAAAACAGAAGCAGAAGAAATTATAAACAGAAAACATTAATAAAAAAACTTATTATACTAAAAATAAAAAAAAAGATTTGAACAACTATTAAACAAGCAGGTAATACAAAAATGTATAGACATAGTAATAAGAACAATATAGAATACCTTTTTTATTAAATATAAAAATCTCAATATGAAAAGATGCAAAACTAAAAAAAGAAATCCAATATAACAATTAAAATAAAGAAAAATGCTTATATAAGAAAAAAATTTGAGAAAAGAAAAAAGAAAAACAAACAAGCAAAAAAAAAAAATAAAAAAATCAAATTAAATAAAGAAAGAAACTTGAAAGTTAATTAATTTGCTTATTTTAGAAGATGAAAAACTTTTTTAGTACAACTTTAAGTAATTACTGTAAATGAGCAGTTTATTTTTAACTAAAATAGTATAACAGATTGCATTTAGATACTAATAAAGTAACTGAGTAATGCTAGATTTAGATGATAGAAAATTCTATGTAATTGTATATATATATAGTTTCAAAAATATTAATAAAATACTAATATAATTGCTTAAGATTAAAAAAAACTAAAATAAAAAAATAAAAAAATAAATAATATAATAAGAAAAAAAACAAGAAAAAACTAAAAAGTTTAAACCAAATATTAAAAAACAAAAATTTTAAGAAAACATTATTAACTTTGTATTGCAGATTTGTTATAATATAAAAAATATGTAAATAAATAAACTGAACAGTTATATATAAAAATAAACAAAACAAATAAATCAATAATCATAGAAAACATAAATATACTAGAAGAATATAATACAACTTAATAATATATATCAAAAGAATATATACTATACTAATATAACAAAACCTAATTAAGGTTACTTTGTTATAAATAATAAAAGAATTAGTAGAAAAAAACAAAAAAAACAGTTAAAAAAAGATTAAGCATAATAGAGCAAAGCAAAAATGCAATAGCAATAAACTTGTGCCAGAAACAAACCAAAAAAATCAATAGCAAACAATAAAAATAAAAGAAACCCAAAAAATTATACAAAAAACAACACAAAAAAAAAATAAAAAAAGAAAAACCAAATAAAAAAAAAATACAAAAGAGCAACAATTCTTTACAAAAAAAACAGCTATGAAAATAAGTTATAAAAACAATAATTAAACAGAAACAAAGCAAGCTTTCTGGAAACACAAAATTTATTAAAATTAGTTAAATATTTATCAAAAAATATTGGCTTAAAGTTTTAAAAAACCTCAAAAAATCATTGTTGATTAGTATTCTAACCCAGAATTTTTATAATTTGAAATAAACTGAGTTGCTATCAGGTTTTAATCTTGTAATACAGGTTGTAAAAAATTTTATAAGAACCTGATCTTTATTTCAAATGCCAATATTAGCATTAAGAGTTCTTAAGCAGTTTAATATATTTGCTATTAATTAATTAATTAAAGTAGTTTTACTAAAATTTATGATGAAAAGTGTGGATATTAAATTTTAGCTAATCTACAAAAAAGTATGAATCTAGCATGATCACTAAAATCAGTTACTAACAGAGTTTTAATGATTAATATGATGAATTCTATATTATTAATATGTAAATAATCTGAAAAAAATAAAAGATTTTTAAGAAAATTTTTTTTGAAAGGGATGGGGTCCTGTAGCCTAGTGGTCTAAGTATCTCTTCCTCTACAGACAAAATTGATAGTTCAATTTTAGCTAAAGGCAAAACTCTGTAATCTATAAAAGCATATGAATATATATAAAGCTCTGTGGTTTAAGTTTATGTAAATAGAAGATTGGTATATAAGAAAGTTTCTAAAAAGAAGTTTTCTAATATAGAAAGTCAGTGCTTAATACAAAAGAAGCAGTGAATATATCAGAAATAGAGAAAAAGCACACTAGCAAGTGATATGATAAATATAAAAGAAAACTATGAAAAAGAAATAGACTTATTAAAACTCGAACACTTCTGGCACCAAAACCAGTTTAGTGGATATAGGATATACTAACATGGATAAAATCTAAGGGGGTAATCTTGGTATTATACTTAGTAGGTTTGTGTCAAGGGTAAATTCGAAGGACTATAAATATTTGGTAACATCCAATGAGGTGGTACCTTGATATAAATAGTAATTAGATAGCCCTAATCTGGTATGTCCATATGGTAATAGAAGGTTGTAATATATAAGATTGAAATTTAGAAAGTTTAAATAGAGGATTCACAGGTGGATCTTAGATATAATAACTAGTAGGTAACCTTCAGACAAAACTCTTAATTAGATAATGACTAAAGTTATATATATGGCTAGTTATACTTTCATTGATAAACTTTATATTAATTAATAATTAGATATTACTCAATAAAAGACAAACAGACAAGATAGCTACTTATAATACAAAAAAAAAAATTTTTTTTGTATTAAACAGTTAAAGAAGGTATAGATTCAGAAAATGCAAAACATAATAATTTTAAAATAATGAAAAATCTTAATACACACTATCAAAAACACAAAAGAACGACAATAAATAATAAACAATACATATTTCTTTGTTCTTATTTTTTTAACAAGTAGTTTTTTTTTATTAATTCTCTTAGAAAATGGATATTTATTTTTTCAAAGATATATTTATTTATTATATCCATTAATTAAAATTCTAATAGTTCAGATTTAATGAAATTTGATTATTCTCTTATTATAAAAGCTAAACAAACAAAATGAAAGATAATAAGTGCATTTACACTAATTAATCATTTGAATATGAATTCAATTATTTTTGAATTAAATAATATAGTTAAAGCAGATGAGACAAATGCTAAGACTAGAAATTGCAGAAAATTATAAAAAAAATCTTTTATAATATATAATATACAGTATATTAATTGTATTTTGTTTATTGTACTTTGTTTATATAGAGATTATTGCAATTGTCATTAACAATAACTTGGTTATGATATACTTCTTATGTGAGTACCTGGCCATTTTATGCATCCTGTTGGGTCATTTTCAAACATGGTATACAAATTTCATTCACTGATAGAAGATGAGAAAAATTTATATTTATATATTAGAAGTAGCTTAATAACATGTATAAAAATAGTCAGATACTCATATAAGAAATATATAATAAAGAATTACTATATATGATAGGCTAAACTACCTCTTTGTTAGATTACATGAATATTTTTATAGTGCATATCAGATCATTCAACAATTACATTTATTGGTGCATCACTAATTGATCAATAATTGTAACAATTACTATTATTATTTGTTAATAAATTACAAGTTAATTTTGATGATTTTAAATTTTTACTAGAACAGATTTTGTTATTTCATCGTAAATTATGTTTTTTTTACACTTTTGTTTTCTTTATATAATTATAATAAAATAGGTTTATAAAACAAATAGATTTTGTAATTGTAATAAAAAAGATTCATAATTATAATAAAAGAAATTTAACACAGTTTTTAACAAAAGTAACTTTTGAATACATAAATGATGTAAAAATATTTATTTATTTTTTTTAAAAAAATTAACTTTCTTTAGTAATGAAAATACCTCAAAAATCTGTATAACAAATAAACTAAAAAAAAAATAGAATGTTTGTAAAAAATTAAATATTCTTACTTACTATAAACAAAATAAAACAGATCTAAGTATTAAAACTGTATATAAAAAATTTAATATTTAACCAAATCAATTACATAACTGGATAAAGCTTTACCAAACAAATCCAAATTATATAATGAATACACACCTTATTATTTACAAATAAAAAAAATTTTATATAATTAAATTATAGATCAATAATGAATACAGAATTCTGTAACTAGAGAAATAATATTTACAAAAATGGTTTTATTTACCCAAGCTATAAATTTACAAGATCAATCATTTAAATTTTCAAGTAACTGGCTTAATAATTTCTTAAATCATTATAATCTATCAATTCAGTATCGAACAACTATCATGCAAAAACTACCTGAAAATTATGAAAAAAAACAAAACAATTTTCTTAATTATATTTTTAATCTATAGATTTAACACAATTATTCTTTATCTTTGATAGAAAATATGGATGAAACTTCCCTAACATTTGATTCACCAAATTTGTCAACTATTAAAACTTGTGGAACCTATATTATAAGCATTCAAACTACTGGTTATAAAAAAAAGAATTTTACTGTTATTCTTGTATGTTTAACTGACAAAACGAAACTACCACCTATATGCATTTTTAAAAGAAAAACCTTACCTCAAGAGAATTTTCCTAATAATGTTTTTGTTTGAGTAAATGAGAAAAGTTAGGTTAATGAAAATGAAATGCTTTGGTGAATTGAAAATGTGTGGTCTAGAAGAGTACCTTATAATTCAAGATCTCTTTTAATACTTGATTCTTTTCATGCACACCTAATAAAACCAGTAAAACAACAGTTTCTTGTTCATAATACAAATATAACTGTGATTCCTAATGGACTTACATCTAAATTACAGTCATTGGACGTCAGTAGTAATAAAAGCTTTAAATCAAAAATTCGGGTACTTTATAATCGTTGGATGTCAGAAACAATCCACGATTTAACTCCCTCAGGACGTATTAAACGACCAACTTATTCACTACTTGCCTCGTGGGTGGGAAGTGCTTGGGATTCACTTGATCTAAATTTAATTCAACATTCATTTAATTGTTGTAACATTTGATTTTTTTTTTAGTCGGTTATTCAGTATTGTTACACAAATAAAAATAAACTATCATATGCACCATTTAAATATCCGCATGCCCAATACTTATATTATGACAGGGGGGTGGTTTAGCCCGTCGTATACGGTATGTTGAACACTTTTTTCATACCAGGAAATCAAAGTTGTTTAAAAGTCTTACTGTAACAATAAACACTTTCAATTATATTATAGGATATAATATTAACTTGGAGTTTCGCTTTTTTTTTTGATAAAATTCGGAATTTTTTATTGAATCATTTTTTATTTGGTTATGCATTCGATATTAAAATCGTCAAAATTCTGTAATCAAAATTTTTAATTCAAATTAGGTACGTAATTGATCTTGGTGGTCATGCTATGTTGTTAAGAAAAAGTGGTCTGCCGTCTTTTATTCATCGAATGATTATCAGTTAATTCAATTTCGGACTAATTAAAAGTTACCCAGTCACATTGAGAAGCTTGAGAACATTCTTTGAATAGCAAAGCACTCGATAAATTATGCACCAAATCTGTACTATTATTCAGTGTTGTTAGACGTTAGACGTCTTGTTCGTTGATAACTTTCGCATCCATTTATTACATTACGTAATAAATTATGTGATGCTACAATTACCGTCGAACAAAGCGTTTAACAACACTGACTTTTACTGTGATACTTGATATAAGTTTTGATTAGTTGTATATGATGCACCCAACGTCTGTAGGCATATAAAAGAAATATACACGAGTTGCGGGGCCAGACTATATTAATATAGTCGGATGTCTAGCTTCTACATAATTTTACCCTGTTTCCTATATTTCGCACTATGTACATCATCTAACCACTTATACGACTTCATAAAAGATGGTCGGTAGTTCTCCCACAGGAAATTCCCCCCTAGAACGAAGATCAGGTGTAATGAAATCTTTAGGGTTAGGATTAAGTCGCGTTAGGGGGAAATTTTTTGATTAACAGAAATAACTTTTGTAATAGTATGTTACACTGATGTCAATATTATTAGTACCAAAAAAATTCATGCGTTGACTTAACCATGTCATGTTTAAAACAAGAACCACTTTCTGAATTATATACTAGATTAATCTCATATATACAAAAAATATTTTAATTTTTAATTTGCTAACCCACCGATTCTTTTTCATCTTTGCTTTCCAAATCTTCCTTTTCCAATAAATAATCGATATCTCCAACCCGCCAATTCCAATTTAATGTTATATCACTATGCCCGTCTGTTGTTTTACTCGAGCTTATCTTTTCCGTAGGTTCAAAATATGGACTCTCAAATCGAAATAATACAATCCTTCTGGTTTTATCATGAATTAATGTCTCATTCTGTTCCGATTTTAACGTATACATAACGTCCGCATCTACTTCCATGTCCACTTTAAAATTGATAACCGATGCATAATTTTTTGCTGCTGAAAATGAAATTCGAGATTTTCGTTCAATATTAGACATTCCTTCCGAAATTTTCGGAACTGCTATTTTTGAAGCCATCCATTGAATAATATTATAGTCCCGATTTGTTATCACCTTTTTAGGAGCAATTGTGAACCAAATATCACGAATACCCAAGCCGTGAATTTTTTGCAGTTCAATTTTTATTGTGGATTTCTCTTTTTCTATTTTTTCAAATTCGGAAATGTAACGATCGTATAGCCTTGGTGTAAACATTTGTTTCAATTGTTCTTGATCTGTTGGACTTGATAATGCGTCGCAAACTTGATATATGGCGAATGTTACTAATGGTTTAAGTAAGACGATTAGTTTATGGACATTATAATTATTTTAATCTCTTTAAATCAAAGAAATCAGATAAGATGTCATTTCCACATAATTTATTCTCGGACTGGGGCGACAACTTTATTCATCATACTTTTTTGCTTAAATTCTTTAATAATAATGATAATACCTACCACCTATTATAAATTCTTTTGGAAAATACGCGGATGATGTAGAATCCTTCAGCAAACGAAAACCAAATAATTTAC
This sequence comes from Cetraspora pellucida, assembly GCA_910591915.1. Classification (NCBI taxonomy): domain Eukaryota; kingdom Fungi; phylum Glomeromycota; class Glomeromycetes; order Diversisporales; family Gigasporaceae; genus Cetraspora; species Cetraspora pellucida. Next base: position 3,110 of record CAJVQA010002702.1, on the reverse strand, counting down.
AAAGCTCATGCTGTATAAATGTTGGTAACAACGCCAGCAATGAAAATATTATATCGCTTCCTGAATCTGGTATAGGATATGGGTAGTTCTTTATCCGTGGCGGCTGGTCACCGTAAAGCCATGCTTTAAGAGACAAGTTATTAATGTTTAACATCTGGCAAAAACTTTATCCTTAAATAATGATGTTTGCTTTAGGTACATACGAAAAGTTATTGAAGAACAGGTCTTATCAGGAGGTGGCAACGTATCTATAGGATTATTGATGCCAGCTGGTTCCAGAGGTGGGGTAGGTAAAGGATCTATCGGTGGTTCTGGTGGTAACGGGCTTGGTGACGAGTATAAAGTTTTTGGCTTGAATTCAGTGGAATCATGTGAAGCAAAAGGTCTTTTAACTCTAGTTAAAGCATCAAATTTTCTGTAATTTTGTATTTTAAGAATACGGACTCCTAAAAAAAAAATGTTATGATGGCCTTTGTGCATATCGATATATTGAAACAAGTATAAAGTTTATCGTTAAAAATTCGAAATAGATTATCTAATTGAATGGCTTATCGGTTCTACTTGTCTGATTGGCAGATGAAAAAGATCATACTTTCAAAATGACAAAAATACCGTTCTTGATAGGGTAGAAAAAAAAGCAATTGTATTATGAGAACATTAGCTCTCAGGCCCGGGTGATGCTCCGGGGCTAGGTCCCAAGTTTTTTAGATCTCAGGCCCGTTAAGTTTTTCTAATTCTTAGGCCCAAGCAATGTTTCGGGTCTAGGTTTTAAGTTTTTCTAACTCTTAGGCTTAATGAAGCTCTAAGACTAGGTTTTAAGTTTTTAAATTTTTAGTTTTGAATGATATTTTAGAAGCAAGGGTCTTAAAGTTTTATTTATTATTTAATTAAAAGTTTTCTAGCTCTCAGGTCCAGGTAATGCTTTGAGGCTAGGTCTTAAGTTTTTTAAATCTCAGATTTGAGCAATGCTTTAAGATTATATATATTTTAAAAGTTTTTAATTCTTATACTCAAGCAATGCTTTAGAGTTAGGTTTTAGGTCTTTATTATTTTTAGGTTCAGGTTATATCTTAAAGTTTTATAATTTTTAGATAATGGTAATGCTTTAAAGCTATATTTTAAGGCTTTTTAGTTTTTAAGCCTAGGTAATATTTTAAAACTAGGTCTTGAAGTTTTTTTTTTTTTTCCTTAAACAGTTATACTAGTGCTTTATTAAGACTTTGAAATTACATTTGCAATTACATAAATATTCTTAACAACTAAGCCTAGCATCACCTGGCTACTCTAACAGTACCTAAGTGCAACCTGCTACATTACTTCAAGCAGAAGTAAGTTGCATGTCTGACTATTTAAAGTCCATAATGAAAGGGTCTTCTTTCTTTCATGACAAGCTCTAAAATTGTTTTCTGTACTTCTTTTTCGATTTGTTTATTTTTTTCTTTCACTTTCTCTTTTCTTTCTTCTATTACTTTCTAATTTAATTTTTTTTTTTTACTTAATACTTTTCTTTCTTTTTCTTTTTTTTTTTTTATCTTATTATTCTTTCATTTTTCTTTCATTCATTGATCTTCTTATATCAGATTCTTCATACTTGTTCATAAAATATATCTCAAGCTATTCTTGCTATTATCTTTATAAACTGTTAGTTTGATTTTGTATTTAGAAGCTGTCTTAATCTGTTCTATATTTCTTTGGTCTTCTTTTGTTTAGTTCTTTTAAGATTAGTTGAAGTTTTTTAATTCTTTTTTTTTTTTTTATTATTTTTTTTTTTTATTTTTTTTTATTTTTTGCTTTCGCTAAGGCTGTAGTTATTTGCAGCTATTGCCTTTATTGTATTTTAATTATGATTACATAACTTGTACAAGATGAGTATACAACTAGTCATATATACAACTTTTGGTTGTCTAATTTAAGTAGTCCACCTGCACAGCAGGTTCTACACTAGCTGCCATACCTGCAATCTACTAGAAGATTACCTATTTAAACACTCTGATCCTTATACTTATATTGACAAATAGCACACAAGTTCCCATACATCTAAGTGCCATCTAACCTAATCATGACCTTTCTGTTTGTATATCCATCAAGCTGTTACACATTTCAGAGTACGTCACCTAACTGTAGAGTTTTAGAAGGCCCCTCTGCTAACTAACTACTCACGTTTAGTATCTTGTTAACAGGGCTCGCTCTTGCAGAGTTCACCCAAACCTCAGCACTGACTTCATAGCATATTTCTAGTACTTTAGTATACCCTTATTTCTGATCTCAGACTCCCAATCTAGATAGTCTGGTAGAACTATGACCTGTCTCTGGTACTCCAGAGTCTGCCCTCCAAGGTTCTTTTCCTCCAGTTCGAGACTTCCGGCAGCCTGGTTGGTGGTACCCCTTATCTGAGGTTCTTGCCCACCTGATTTTTTCCATATTAGTATTCGTTTCCTAGGTCTAGCCTTTACAATAGTACTGTCAAAGATCCATGTTATCTCTCTACTTGGGTCTTCCCAAGTGGGCTTCCGGTTATCTCAGTTCACAAATTTACATGGCCACAGATGCTCCATGACCTGCCAGTTATCTGATGTAATTGTGTTACAGGTACTGATCCCAACTGATTGATAGATAACCATCACCATAGTACCGGTTTCAAGAACTTATCTTGTGTTTGCACTGCCCAATGCTGGTTTGCATTTCTCTGTATAACTCTAGCATTGCACAGATAGCTGTATATACTGATATAACATAGGTGGTTTTCCAAATTTTCACCGTCAGTAGGTTTTGAACTTCTAACCTACCACTTAGAGGGTTAACAACTTATTCACTTCACTAAGTTGTCACACCTACTTTTTTTTTATTATTAAAAATTATATTTTATAATGGTTATTTTATTAATATATTAAGGTTAGTATTACAACTAATTTTATAAAAATAAAGCACAGCTAGTTATATATTTAATTTTTAGTTGTTTATTTAAGTAGTTTACTCTAAAGTTCTATATTAAATATTTATAATTTACTAAAAGATTATCTATTTAAATCTTTTGATTATCTGTTTTGTTAATTATTTAACTATTATTATACTAGAGGTGTAGCGATCTAGTAAAGTGGATAGGTTGACAG